>JAKSZP010013490.1:0-95067 GCA_022478985.1 Massospora cicadina
AAAATTCAACCAAAATCTATGGGATTATTTGATTGAGGTTGATGAATTGGACGAGCTTATCTTTGAATCTAAATATGCTAGGCCACATCCATTCAAAATGTACCTCAATATCGAATATGCGGCCCAATTTTAAAAGTACCATTATGTTCCTTACCCTGATGCCACCCCATTCAAAAGTGACCACCAATTAGCTGAAGAGGAAGTTGCCTCCCCTGCATGTCACCCCACCCATAAAGCCATTGCAATATCAGATTCAGTACTGGCTATGGGCCTGCCACCTCCTATCCTACCTAGTACCATGCTTCCAAAACATAAAAAATAACGTGTCTGCTACTATCAGGTGTTGAATTCTGCTGTTTAAAAAGTTGTGGCAGCTGCAAAGTTTGGCCCAAAGACCCACATTACCCGTAACAACCTTGCAACCATTGCCACCTACCTAAAGTATGCCTTGAGGCTGAAAAAGCACTTACAACCTATATTTTCACCCTCCTCATTGCACACATTGAGTTGCAAGCACCTCTTTGTTATCTCAACCCCCATTTACATGATGCCCATGCCAGTGCTATCAGCTTTGTGCCGCTACATGTCACAACAGATGAGGAAGAAGAGCCTCCTGGTCCCCAGTTCACCCACCACCATGATAGTATAGCAGTTTCTACTTCCGACTTGGCTAGTATCTTTTTCTTTAATTTTGCATCAGTTTGAGTGGATCCATATGTCTCGTTTTAACTTATTTTATTTTTTGTTTTAAGTTTTAGCTTATTTGAGAATCATTAATGTCCATCCCCTGGTCAGAATACCTTGAATAAATCAAATGCTTCAATCAATGCAACAAAAATAGAAAAACCTAGTAGATGGGGACACAAACTATCTCAAAAGCATCTCATCCTCAAAGGGTACTAGCAGCCACTGCTTTGGCAGAGCCTAGTGTCACACTAATATGGCAACTCATGGTAAAGCAAAGTTACTGGTGGGAAATACCCCAAAAAGTCCTTTCTTGGCTCAGTACCCCCAATACTGAGCACCTTCCCTCCTCAGAGATGGCGGGAATCCTACCTACTAGAGGTAATCCCCTAACAGTTCACTCCCCATGCATGGAAATGATCGCCTCAAGTTAAAAAAATAAAATTGGGTGAGATCCAATATCAGTGCTACTGGAGAAACTTTTTTGGCAATTCTTCCTGAAAAAAATAATTTCCCTCAGTTGATAACCCCTTATTGAGTACAAAACCCAATGAGGTTATGGTCGCTTTGGGAATCCCCAATAGAAATAAAGCTAGAGTAATTTGTGGTAATTGTCCCTGACAAAAGTCAGCCCCCTTTTGAATGACCCTTTATTGGGTCCAAAACCTAATGAGATAACAAAAGCTTCAGTAACCTCCAATAACTATGAAACTGGGGAAAAAGAGTTGGCAAATATCCCAGACAAAGTTTTGGTCCACTCATTTGACTAAACACTTGTCAGGTCCAAACCCAGATGAGGTTGCAGTTGTTTTTAAGATCCAACTTGGACTTATAAGGCAACTAAAACCATTACCAAAAAACCCAAAAGTAACAGGTGAAACCCCCAAATCTGACAAATCAACATGAGAAACTAACAGCGTGCCTTTTAACACACCAGTGACATAAACACTGATGCAGAAGGGCATGCTGACCTGTATAGACATCTCTACACATGAGGTTGTCACGGAATAGAAAACCCCAATTCTGACCGCCATATAATTTAATATTCTTTTGGTGCACTGACAAGCAATTAAACCAGCCAACCATGTTTGGAGAGGTACCCTCGGCACCCAACAAACCCAACACTCCCCTAATCCTGGTTGGTTATGCAAAGTCCTCTTGGGGAGTTGGGACATTCCAACCCACTCAAAATAGCTCCATGATAGGGAAAAAGACCACAGGTAAGCAAAGTATGTAAACCCCAAATCAACCTTTATTTTTATTCTGGATCACAAAAGGGGCCTACCATCAATAGCTCATCTTGAAAAGCAACCAATAATGTTCCCCAGGTAGGGAATGCTAAGGGAAATTGACTTAGAATTCCAAAGTGAACTTTGGAATGGTTAGGCACGCCTTATAAAGGCGGCACTTTGGGGGCCTCACCTGAGTCATTGATTAGGCTCACACAAGCATAATCTACAACTCAGTGAGGCACAACCCAACATACAAAACAACTGTATTAAGAGATGTTATCTAAAAGAGATCTGACACAATTTGGAAAATCTGAATCTGAGTTGGAATGCAACGATCAAGTCAAACTCAATCGTTACAGAGGTGATACAATGGGAAAATCTGCAGTTCCCATATGCAACAGGACCTAATGGATTTTGAAAGCCAACCCCCTGATACAGATACAGCATAGCGTGCAAACAAATTTCTTCCAGAGCCACAAGACAGTGGATTGGTACACAAATCCCAATCAAGTTGGTGATAATTTTAAAATAATTGTGCATATGCAAGGAGTAGGCCCTTGAGTGAATAAAACTGCTAGTGGACCACCAAGTGATGGAATCACCAGCCTGTGAGAACCTAAAGCCTGGGGATGCTAAGGCATGGCAGACGCAGGTATTGACCTCTACAATGCCATGATGTTCAAAAGGCGGTTATCACCACAAAAATTGAAGCTTTGTTCAAGGGCTCAGGGCTTTCACTGTCAGAGTTAAATGCCTACAAAAAATAGCTCCCTAATGCTATGATAGCGCATGACTGGGAATGCCATTCTCTCTGCTGAAATATCCTTTAGATAGTACAATACTATCTTTTTTCCATATTAGGTGCTACCATAGATTATGGCGGGGTTTAAGGCCACTGAAGCCCTGCACTGGTCATACGTGCTGATCCCATCCACAATGGCATCTAACCTGCTACAAACTAGTTGGATGAAGAAAAAAGTTGTAGAATGGAGTTTCTATTGGAAATGATTGCTGGAGATTTACATTAACTGGAGTTTCAATGGGTTTATCTCAGCCAAGATAAATTATTGGCTTTGTGCCAACACTAAATTATTAATTCTAAACTGGGCCAGATTGGGGGTAACAAATTATATAACAAGACCCTGCGTAACTTCTACTTCACATCAAAAGTAGAACCTCTGACGGGATCATGCCCTGGAAGCAGCAGTGGACTGGGATGTGGTGGGTTTCACCCCTGACACAGCCCATTCCTGGATCAAACATGAGATCCCACCCCAAACAGCAGCAGCCATGTGAGGGGCCATGACCCCTGAACTTGGACAGAATTGGCTAAAGATGAGCACTTGGGTCAAATTGACTTGCAACTGGAAACAGTCATTCCCCAAGCCCTCTTTTTCCACCCTCTACATAGCGGAGGGGTTTACCCCTGCCAAAGCCTTCCAGTGGAGCAAAGAAGATGTTTTAGCAGAAGCAGCACGCCATTTCACCAATATTGGGTGGAACATCTTCACTGTCTAAGACTGGTGCCAACAAAGCACCATAACGCTGAAAGTACTGCTTAAATATTTACATGAGGAATGCGACCCTGAGGCCTTACTTACCTGGTATTGCTTCAGCTTCTCACAAATGGAAGCATTGGGATGGCAAGCCCTCAAAATTGGCGCAGCTATTGCCAGCACTATCCATATATGGGGTATCCATATGCATCAAGTGCAAGCTTTCTTGACCTGAGAATTCAACTTAGATAGAGCAATTAGCTGGATCCTCAAGGGAAACCCCAGCGGAGGCTCTAACACTTTGTGCAAATAAGAAATCATATAGCGTGGCAACCGCCCCTCTTGAGTAGTCATGAAAAGGTGCTGAATGTCATATAGACTTTATTTGAGAATTTAACAGCGGTGGGCTAACTGACCAACAGGCCTCCAAATCCTATCTTAAGTATGCAATTCACATCGACACCCAATTGGTCAGGGAAGAAGAATGGTTGGATCTGATAGTCATGATATGCCAAGGAGCTTAACAGCATACTGGCCGGTGGCAATTTTGACCACCACTGGGTACCAGAGTGTGGCTACTTTGACATTCTGCTCCCCAATGAACTCTACTGGAAATGATTATTAAAGGTAGGAATATAATATAAGGACTCCTACCTGCGCTCTGAACTCACCCAATATGTGAATCAGATGGTGAAATGTGTGACATTTCACAGCTAACTGAAGAACCATGCCCATAAATGGATCCATGAGGCAATTTGCACCGGCCTGTTGTACTATGGTGAGGTTCACGAATTTTTTCAAGCTGGCAGCAATTACATTTATAAGTGTCTTCATCACCGTACAGTGGAAACTCTGTATGAGCCTGAGCCCTGTATGAAGACAAACAAAATAGCCCTTCCCCAATTTGTCCATATCCCAGTCCACCAGAGGGTGATCTACGGTAAACAAGAAGATTCCAAGCAGGTATGTTGGTTTTTTACCAGACGGGGCACACTATGGCGCAGTGTCACCATAAGAAAGGCAAATCACCCTGAGATTACAAGTATGACCCTATAAATGGGATACCAAAGTTGGGTCTAAGGTCTTCCTTTGCCCCAAAGCCAAGTAATGGATCCCACATAACTTATTGGAGATCAAAAATTTGCAACGCCAGCAACAGGAGCTGGATGCTGCCACCAAGAAGTGTGGGCACGTGAGAGGGAAAAGCACCCCAAGGTCAATGATGAGCCGTTCATGAACCTGAACCCAGAGTCATACTGAATGGATGAGGAAACGCACCCTGAGTCCCAACACGCCCACCCCACTCAGGCGGGATGGGAGGAGAAGGAGGAGGTACGTTGGCAGATAGCGGGACCAAAAAACCTGTAATAGGTCATCAGGAAAAGGGCCATAACGATTAGCTCCAACGGTGGAAAACTTCCCTCTGATAAGTCTAATTAACTGGGTGGATGTAAAAATGGTAAAAAAAACCCCAAAATACTAGCACCAAGCCCAACTCACACAGGCAGTCCACAACCACAGCTTATCACAGTGACTTATTGGGGATTGAAACTGAATCTGCCACTCACCCTCACTCTCCAAAGCAGCAGCCCCATTTTGTACTGAAACCATCTCCCCTCCTAATAGACAAGGAGACTGGGATGAAGATGAAATACTTGGTGCACTCCATGCTGGGTAACAAATTCTATGTCCCAAAAAAATGCACCAACCGTACACCACCAACCTGTTATCCCTACTCAGTGACACTTACCACTAAAAAACCAACTTCTGTCCAAGACTTAATGCATAACCCAAGTAATCCTCATATCTGTGTGTCAGTCAGCCATCAATGATAATCTTAACAACAATGCTAGTGGATGGATAGCATACAAACATGGGCGAAGAAAGTGCACCATTTTAAAACTATTAATCATATTGTTTAATTTTAATATCTGAAACTTGAGCATACGCCCAGTGTGAAATGGTCCCAAACTCAAACAAAGACCCCAAATACCACCTATGGTCTTAACAAATTTTGTTGGGCGCTTTGGTCAGACCATTTGGCTATCATCACGCTGAACAAAATATTAAATTGAAATTTTTGAGGAGACACATGCCAGAAGGATCCTGATGGCCATGACCCACAATAAGAGAACCAGTAAAACTCTCCAAGTGATTGCTGTATATGCATCACTCAAACCCCAAGTAAACAAACACTTCTGGTAATTCCTGTCAGAAATAAAAGCTGAAGTTACAACAATTATATCAGACAACTTTAATTGTTGGACGACTGCGTGTAGGGACACATTCCTGACTCGCAGCTAAATTCCTAGTATAGTGGATGGTATGCTGATGTACCTTATGACATCAGGGATATGTCTTATGATTGATAAGGATGAGGATGAACCTGAAAATCTTATGAAGTGGTGTACATTATAATGATGAACAAGTAATTGGCTCCAGACTGGAATATGTACTAATATTCTGACCTTAGACAGGAAACATCAAATTGTGAAGTCTTCATTAATGCAGAATGTGACCACATGACAGTGCAGATAGCCATCAATCTGGGTGACACCCCGCCACCTCAGGAGTGGCAAATACCCTCCTCCATGTTGTGGGACCCATATTGGTGCTTCACTGCCAAAAAAGGGTTAATCAAATGATAGCATATCCAGATCACTAGGTGGACATTGATCTCTTGGACCGATGGAAAAGAATTAAAGAAAAGCTTATGAGGGGTAGTGCCAATTATGAGAAGACCAAAACCTACAAATGTAATGCTTCCACTAAATAGCCAAGGATTCTCAGCATACCCTTAAGTGAAAATGGCAGGACAGAGAAGTATAGTGGCAGGAGTATCAGAAAAAAATAAACGATATCAAGCGCTCCTATGAAAGCAGGATAATGAACAATAGCAGAATGCAACCTTCCGCCACCAAAGCCTGCTGGGGATGATGATTAAGAAGAACCTGGCCAGCCATATTGAAAACCAGACCCAAGCTAAAACTCTCCAGGTATAGACTCCTGAAGGCGTCATTTCCAGTGACCCAGGAGTAATCAAATTTGAAGTCAAATGGTTTTATGACAACCTCTTCTACCCTAGAAAACCAATTAGCACAGCAACATAAGCCCTACTAAACTTGGCTAAGCCAGCGCTCCAGGGATGCTCACCTTCTGACAAACACAATCTAGTTTCTGAGATCACGGTGGAGGGGGTAAAATGGGCGCTTAAGGATGCACCAAAAAATAAGGCCCTAGGCCCTGAATTCATGCAAGTAGAAATTCTGAATGTGATCCATGAGCGTGTGGCACTGGAACTTGCCCATCTTTTTATTTACTGTCTTTCTCATACTTTTCAAATGATAGAGGGCCACAAAACCCAAATTGTCATAATATAAAAAAACTCTCAGTGGCACTTTCAGAACTGGCACCCAATTGCACGATTGAACGCCAATTACAAAATTCTCACATGAATCTTCATGAACTAACTAATGTGTACCACCCCGCAGACCATCCACACATCCCAAAATGGGTTCATCAAGGGTCAAACTATCTGGTAAAGTATCCAATCAGTTAAAATTGCTCTACAGGATGTGTGTGGGACTAAAAATGCCTATCTAATGTTTGTGGGCATGGAGAAGGCCTACAATCAAGTAACATGGTTATTCCTGAGGGTAACAATGAATGCTGTCAGATCCCTGCCACCTTTATCGCCTAGATATGCTATACACAGGCCTCAACACAAGATTCATCCTGGCCACTGTCATAACAAAATTAATTCTGATTGGGCAGGGCCACTGCCAGGGTGATTTCATGTCCCTGATTCATTTAACTTTGCCATGAACATCTTATTGAAAGCAGCAGAAGTGAGGTTGTGGGGCGTCTGCCACCCCAGCCAAACCCCTATCAGAATGCAGGCATTTGCAGATGATATGGAAGTTAGTTTTTTTAGAAAGTAGTCTTTAAGGCATTTCTGAGCTCCTCTCCCTCTACCAACAGGCACAAAATGTTAAAATTAATATTGGCAAGATGAAAGCATTAAAACAGGGCATCTTCAATTTCCTTTGCCATTGAGCATAAGATTTTATAGCACCCATACAAACGTTTAGAAAATTTGGGTATCCTATTCATGTAATCTGGTCTGATAGTTGAGTCAATGGAACAAGTGATATTTTCAAGTATGTTGTATCGGATGGCCTACTGGAAATACGCCTGCTTGAATCTCAAAGGGAAGAGCAGGCACTAAATGTCTTGATAATCTCAAACTTTGGTATGTAGCTCATATCCTACCATTGAGCCTAAAGCTTGGAAGGTAAAATTAAGTCACTCATCTGCACCTTCCCGTAGTTTAAGGCTCACGCAGCGCCAACCAAGCTGGACATCCAAACCAAACCCAAATGCAAAGGGGCGTGGGACTACTAAATTTTGAGGTACACACCACATAGATCTAGGCCAAAGCTTTTCTCCAGATGATGAAGCTGCATATGCGCTGCTCAGTGCTAGCATGGGGCGTCAACTGGATTGGGTCCAAGGGATCCCAGAAAGAATAACATTATAAATCCTTAGGGAGTGGATTCTTCATAGCCCCCAACTAACTTATGAAATGCCACCGACCCCACTATTAGAATTTATGCAACAGGTTGGTGAGGCTAAGCAGTTGACATTCACATATGTGCCACAAACTGAGAATACAATACAACGGGATCTTGTTGAATGGTTGACTGGATCTAAATTGTCAGTAATTATAAACCAAAAATACCCTAAGTATATCCAGACTTGGGATTTGTGGCCTAGCAATTTCACTTAATAATATTTGACTATGATGACATGGGCTCAAGGGCTTTGTTGGTTAGGTCAGACTTAATATTAAGTATTGACTTAATGACTCAGGCATGTGGGCTTTGTTGGTCTGTCAAAATTTCAGTTTATAATGTCAATTGAGTTTTTAAATTGATTTAATTACTAATTAGTGGTACAAATTGCCTTGGTATGTGCTGCCAATTTTTTGAGAAAGAGAATTGGTTCAGCTATTTGCAGACACGTCTGAAACGCTGTTTTTAGAATATTATCAAAATTTACACTGACCCTGAGGTCATGCAAGATGCCCTGAGTCAAAGGATTGTAGACCATAAACAAACACTTTGTGTGTTCCTCTGGCCAAGTGCCATTGAGTATGAGACGCCATGGGTAAGATGTGGTGAAAATAGAACCCTATGAATTATCTCCAAGTTGATACTAATAAAGTACAATCAACTATTACCACTAGTTTATAGTCTAAATTATAAGCTTTTTGTGTTTAATACTTTAAATTGTATTAGTAGAAAATTTACTTGGGATCAGTAAGATCAGGGAAGTGTGCCATCGTCCAGATAAGGACAGGAGAATATGACTTTGATATTATATTACCAGGGAGTTCTATCTTAAACTAGAGTCACCGTCTGGTCTATTGTCGCCATACAATAGACATATGAAACTCCATCATACCACAGAAGAACCAGCCATCCAAATGTAAGGAGAGTGTCTATAACTCTCTTGTTCCCAGAGTGATAGTTCACGGTGAACAAGGCCAACGCCAGGGAACTAGACGTTAGTATGAGAGTTACTAGAGCCCAGCAGAAGGTGCTGGAGCAATAATAAACCAAGAGAAAGAGGGCAATTATTGGTGTAAGGACCATCCAAAAGTGACGCAGTGCACAAGGGAAAAATGGGTAAGCGTCCCAGGTTGGAGGGAACCTGGGTGACCCAGCAGTGCGTGAGGGAATAACCCTAATCATAAATGTGAAGGAATGGTTCATGTGGCACAGGACCTTCTCAAAGAGGTTCACGCACAGGATTATCTGAAATAACATTTTAATAAAAAATGAAAAAATGAGGAAGTTTATTGTGGAAATTTGACCAACAAGGAATGTTGGTCAAGAAAAACAAGCTTAAATAACGTTGGGGTAATTTGAGGTCTGCTAAAGTGGTCCCAAGCACCAATTCACCAATAGGCAAAAACTACCATCTGAATTGGTAAGATACACCATAACTGACTTCACTCAAGTAATTGATTGAAGTTATATCTGACCCAAACGCATAATTTTGTAAATGGAATTGGTTTCAAAACCCCATTCCTCAATTAACTGAATTGAGTAACCTCATTAATTAAATAAACTGTCCATTTTAACACCTGGGCCGATGCAAGGGGCTGGGCATTAGGCACCTCACTAGTACCAACCTGGGCATATTTGGCTTGCACCCAGCGTTGGTCTACTGTGTGCTTGAGGTCGGGGAGGTCCTGAAGCTTCACCTTTTGGGCCTCCTGCCGCCTAGCCTTATCCTTAGGGTTGGTGCCCACTATTATGTCATCTAACCGTGACACCAAAGTAGACCAGAAATTCAACAGACCCTAAAGCCAAGAGGGCAGAAATGGCCACCAGCTACTACGTGGGAAGAATGGAACCAGATTGGGAATGAATTCGCTGACAAAGAAATTCAAATTCTCTATAATAATTTGTCAATCACTATTGAGAAACACCCCAAAAAGCACCACCAAAACCACCCTCTCACCACTAGATCCTTAATTAATAGGCATAGAAAGATCATAAACCCAACTATAATCTTAAAGAATTGATTACAGGCCTCAATAACAAACTAGTGACCTCCAACCAACGTTCCACCACCTGGAAGATTTTACACCAGGTGATAAAAACAGATAAACAATGTGGCTCAGGATACCCATATAAGGATTTCCTGGTGTGCTCTGAACCTAAGGCAGATATTACCCACCATTATTTAAAATGCAGTATGTTCAAAGAGTATTGGTCAATTATGAGACTACTGATATCTGGCAAGCAACAACTGACGGATATGCAACCATCTCAAGACCTCTTTTTTGCTAAGGTACTTAGAATTTAACCAATTCAGCTATGAGCCTTCCTCTACCATTATTGTATATAAGTCATACACTTAACAATTGTGGCCAAAAAGTTGAGCCACAAGAGCCCCCATTATAAAGAAATAATGCAGAAGACAATTCATATTTTCACTGACTAGCTTGAATGGATCTTCAGATTTTTATGTATTTTACTCAGATGTTTTTGAGCTTCACAATTGGCTTTTGCACCTGGATTGCTTGTCAAATGTGATGATTACACTTTCAGACTGAAGATTAAATGGTGTGTAAGCCTGCTGTCACTTGAACTGTGACTAGTTATGGCAATTTCTGACCAGTAATGGTCAGTGATGCTGCCCAATTAGTGGCACCCGTTCCATTTTTTCTCACTGGCCACCTATTCTCACCATCCCTCTTGCCCTTATTTCATAGTTTAATTTCTTTAATAAAGAGATGGAGCTTAAAAAACAGGACCAATCCTTACAAAAGTAAAATGCTACCTAATTTGGATTATCCTCTTTTTTGCAAAAACTAGGATCATAAAATTGTCCAGTAGTTTCAGAATTATACATAAACCAACATAGAAAAATAAAAAAATAAAAAATAGTAATATATAATTTTGAATTGAAAACCTTCTCCTTTTCCAAAGTCAGTTAAAAATAGACCAGAAGCATTGGATTTCAATTTTTGGATAGTTCATCACTAGAGGGACCATCTAGTACTAAAAAAAGATAGTTCATCACTAGATAAACTTAATTTCATCATTGGCAGATAACAAGCTTCAATTTAACTTTCTTAAACCTGATGAAATTTTGGTAGATGGATATAGATAGGTTTTCAGTAATTAAATATATTGACTTAACTAAATAAATATTAAACTTCATAATTAAAACCAATTAATCTGTCAAATCTACTAAAAACTCACCAACCACTTAACCAAAACAAATTGAACCCATTGCATAAACCAATCACCAACTGTACACATAAACTGGTGAGCTTATTGCATTAACCAAATAACCACCAAATGCATACCAAAAGCAATGGGAATAATAATTTGATTAAATTTTTATCTGCTTACTCAAAATCATTAAGTCTATCAAATGTACCAGGTAGCAACAAACCACTTATCCAAAAAAATATAAAGATTATCATTATACTTACATTATCATTGATATATTCTATAAATAATTTCTATTTATCTTTTTATAGTTAAAAAATGAAAAACAGCTTAAGATGGTTCCCAATATCCATAAATATTTTGTGCCAAGGTTAGGTATTTTTGCTACTTGTTTTTTAGATACTATATATTATATATTCAATGAGGTTTCTTTTAACTGACTTTAAAACAAAGAAGGTTTCAATCCAGCCTGTATGTATGTTTTTTCTATGCTTGTTTGCGCATAACTCTGAATTACATGACCAATTTGAATGCCTAAATCCTTCAAAAAAGAAGATACTCTAACTTAGGTCCATTTATACTTTTGTGAGTATTAGTCCAGTATCTGACCATTATTTAGTAAGTATAATAAAATAGACTTGGAAGTGATGGATTTCAATTGTGGTATGTTCATTGCTGGATAAACTTTATTATGGCATTGGTGAAGTGATAGCTTTGAAGCAACTTTTGACATATGTCCTATAGCTAAGGGTAGTGCAATATCTAACCAAAGTATGAGATCATAGAAAGATGAGCTTAAATCATTATAGTTGAGTATCATTTTGCATAATTTGACTAATAAAACTATAAATTCTAAAAAAATTATTCTAGATGGCAAACAGTAAATTTAGCAGAAATTGAGTAATAAAATTAACTAAATTTGAAAAAATGAATTATTGTAAATGACAATCAGTAAAGTTAGCATAATTTGCCAATAAAATCAGCTTAATTTATTTAAAAACAAATTTTTGTAGATGGTTATCAGTAGATTTAGCATAGATTGAGTAATAAAAATTAAGATTAATAAAATATATTATTAGCATATTTTTTTAAGAGATACTATATAATATATATACAATGAGTTTGTTTCTATAGAAAAATAGTAAGGGTTCAAAAAAGATATAATTTAGGATTTTTTTTTAATAAAATTGGAAAAAATCTACTTTAAGAATGCACTAAATCTTTTTGAAAAAAAGAATTGAAAGTAACTTTTTTGGTAAAAGAGAACCTTCTTTAAAAAAAATTTATGAAAAAAAGAACCTGCTTTAAAAAAGGCACTAAAAAGTATGAAATAATCAAGGAATTATAAATCTACTTAATAAAACACAACCACTGACTGACTGACGTAAAGACTGACTGAGTTTGAAACCTTTAAGTCTGATAGTTTTAATCTATTTGGGTGAGTGGGTGATAATAAGTGCTTAATATCTAATACTTTACCAAATTGCTCACCTGAAACTAAAAAAAAGCAGTGTTAAATTTAAGTAGAGCAATATAGATTATTATGTAGATTTAAGATAACCAGCTTAAAAGTCATGAAGGCAACAGCAAAGCTGTTAGTCTGAGTGGCTCAAGCGTAGTGCTGGCACAACCTTTAGGCTGTCTGTCACAATTCTATATGACTGGACAATAAGCCCTAATTCATGATGCCAGAATGGATAGGATCTGATGAGTTTAATATGAATAATGAATATGCAAGCATCTCTGGGTGAGGCATTATTATATTGGTTGGAAATTGCCTCAAATTATGAAATTGTGAAATTAACAATTGAATAATCAATGGAACCAAGGAGATATGACAAATCAGATTACTTAGCCATGAAAGCATAGCAAACAAAGCTGCTACAATATAGATGAGACAAGATGATCAAGGAAGTTAGTTGTTAGTAGTTTTAGAGTGAGTGTAACAGTGAGAATCCACTGTATTGAGAGTTTAAATAAAAGAGAGTTGAGAGAGTGAGTGCTCCATATTAATTTAAAAAAGTTTATTCTGTTGTGTCAAGGACAACAATCATCATATTGTTGGTCCTAATTGCTCAGTGGGTCAAACCCTATGCAAAATCCATTGGTGTATCTCTCAAATACCGCCAATTTTACAACAGTGGTGCTCACTACAGGGGGCTCATTGGCCAATCACAAAACCAACAACCTACCTCAGTCGCTGGCCATGTTATATCAGGCTTGCTCCAGCAAGGAGTCTTTTTGAGATGCCACAACCATTGAATATGCAGAACTCAAGCTTGCCTTGGACGCTGCGCTTCAGTGGAAAAAGTAGTTTCTTTAGGAGGTGCATATTGATAAGCTGCCTCAATTTGATCACAATGGGAACATCTATGGATTTTTTAAGCAATATATTTTTGCAGTGAAAGGAGCTGAAGATTGGCACAAAGCCAAATTATTGATATCCACTTTGGATGTTGAAAGCGCTGACCAAGTTGTTTGCTAGCTTCCCACCAGTTCTGCTACCCATCAAAAAGTGAAAGATACTGTGTTGTGGTTATTTGGAGGAACTATGAAAATGGCACAGCAGAAGGCTGAATTCCTAGCCATCGGGTTTCAGCATAATGAGGCCCTCACCACATTTGCTGATCACTTTATGGTGGAAGCCCATGTGTTAATTGGTGCAGGAACTTTAACCTAATCAGATGTATGCATAGCGTTGACCTCCGCTGTGAAACCATACCATGAGCTTCTCAATACCATGGCTCTGTATTTAGAAGTTGGTATCCCTCTTCTTAAACTCATTCAAATCTTGCACCAGTTATCTGCTACCTTCCCTCTTCCCAACAAAGAATGGAACTATATCCTCTCCACTGCTGGACCTTCTTATTCGAGGAAGTTATCTCTTCCAGTTCAACATCCATTTGGTAACCCCCAGCATTATTATCACCACACGCCTCATCTCAAATGGAGTTTCCGCCAGCAGTTCAACTATCAGGAAGGGTCTGTTTACACTGCTTGACCCTAGCCTAACTTTTAAGGATGGCCCATTCCACAGCAATCATGGACGCAAATCTTACATGATCAATTGTTTCTTGTGTGGTCATTCTGGGCACTTGGCCAGAAATTGTCTTCATTGTCAGGTTCATTCCCTATTGAAGGGACAGTATAATCAGGGAAAAGTCAGAGCTGAGTAGAGATGGGACTCTCTACTTCCGCCATTCTAACTCAAAATGTCCCACCTGAACCTATCCCAGTACACCCAGTGGAAGTTTCCCAGTATGACTATGCCTTTCTATATTAGAAGCCAGTTGGAGGGGTGAATGTGCTGACACAAGCGCAATTTATGGACATGGTGGAAGTAGGCCCCCAGGAGCAACCAAAGCCTTATGCCTATCAAATGTTTAATCAACTTTCTACTGATGAACCAGATCCATATGCTGATGCGCTTCTCTTAAAAGGGGTGAATGTGGCCCTCCCTGTGGAAGCTATTATCACACAATACCCCAGTATTGGCGAGGGGATTGTGGGTTTTCTTGAAAACAGAGATGCCATAAATGTCTTTGTTACAAACAGTCAAGATGCATCTTACTCCGAATGTACTTACTGTGACAATATTTTAGCAAAAAGCAGAGTTTGTGCAATAATCAATATGGGTGCCCCAATCAACATAGCGTCCACAAAGTTGGTGGCAAGGCTGGCGTTAAAACCTGACGTGGAACATCATATGGTGTATGGAACTGCAGGTGCGGAAAGCATGGTCTCTTATGGAGCATACAGCGTGCTACCCTTGCGGTTTGGGTCAATTGTCATTGTAGCCCCAGCCATAGTGCTACCAAACAATAACTATGACCTTTTAATTGGAAATGCTTTTATGCAACAACTTAAGTTGTTGTTGATATGACCGCAGAGACATTTGGAATTCTGGGGAAGCAGATCCCAATCTACTTTACCTCCAGTGGAATACCAAAAGATCTGGTACACATGATTCACATTAACCTTACATATGGTGATGGGGTGGTTTTGGTTCTCTAGCATTAACTTAAGTGCAAGACACGGGCCCTTCCCCATTAAATTTATGAATATTAAGGGCTATCACTTAGATCTGCGGGCCCTATATCTATTCCCTCTGGACACCAAGTAATCATAAACTCTGAGTTAAAGGTTGAAGTTCCTTCTGGGCTTTATGGGGAGGTCATTGGGCCTTATCAGCAATCACAGCTCGAGCCCCACGTGGCCCCAGGCATTATACTTCTGGGACATGGGGTGATCAAGGTCTTAGTAGCAAATCTTCAGAATAAACCAATGAAAATCCGCTGACACCAAATAGTGGTGTACTTACATTTCATCCCAGTTGAAGAGGTCCTCTAGGTTCATGAGTTTGGTTTGTTGGATGAATTTGGACTGCCCATTGAAACGCAGCCCAGAATAATGGCAGTTGTACCACGTGAAAATTTAATGGGGCTTACGGAAGACCAAAGAGATCAAGTGGAATCCTTATTTCAAAAATATTAAGAGATCTTTGCTGTTGAAGATCATGATTTAGGGTGCGCTTGGGGTTTTTTATTGGCTGGAAACTGGGGATCATCCCCCCATTAGGTCTCAGCCAATCCACCAATCAAGGGCAGCCAAAGAAGTCATCAATGCAGAGATTGACCAGCTGTTAGTGCAGGGAATGCTTGAACCATCTAAGAGTCTGTGGGCTTCACCTGTCTTATTTATTAAGCAGATGGATGGTACTACCATGTAGTAATTGACTACCAGAAGCTTAATAGTATCACCAAGAAGGATTCATACCCTCTTCCACGGATTGATGATGCGCTGGATTGGTTAGGTGGAGCTCGCTATTTCTTGTCAATGGATTTGATATCTGTTTATTGGCAAATTGAGTTGCCCCCAGAGGAACAAGAAAAATGTGCCATAATCACATCCAAAGGGCTTTTCTAACTAACTTGTATGCTGCAAGGGCTATGTAATGCCCCAGATACGTTCCAACGAGCAATGAACACCATTCTGGGCGATCTGAAGCTGTCATGTGTACTTGTGTACCTTAATGATATTAACATCTTCTCTCGCACATTCACTGAGCACCTTACCCATCTGGAAGAGGTATTTCACCAACTGGCTGGGGCCAATATTAAGATCAAGCTCAGGAAATGTCACTTCTTCAAGGATCAGTTAGATTACCTCAGTTTTGTGGTGGATGCGACCAGGCTGAGACCCCAACCAACCAAGGTGGAGGCTATTCAGAAGATGACTAAGCCAGCTAGTAAGTGGGACATTTAGGTGTTTTTGGGGATGGTGGGTTATTACTGACGCTTCATACCCAATTTCAGTTGCATTGGAGGTCCACTGTTTGAGCTGCTAAAGAAGGATGCCATGTTTGAATGGATGGAACAGCGCTAATGCACCTTTGATACACTTCAAATGGCACTAATTTTTGCGCCCATGTTATGATACCCAAATTTCAAAAAGGAATTTATTGTACAAATGGATGCATCTCTTTCCGCTGTGGGGGCAGCTTTGTCACAAAAAGATGATAAAGGGGAGGAGCACCCAGTGGCGGACTGCAGCCAAAGCCTGAATAGCCATGAACGTAATTATACTGTGACCAAGTGAGAATGCTTAGCAGTGATCTACGTGTATAAAAAATTCAGAGTCTACCTGCATGAGGTAAAGTTCAAAGTCATAACAGACCATGAATCAATATTCTGGTTGCAAAGCCTTGAAGAACATGAAGGCCGTTTGGCTCAATGGGCTTTTAAGCTGCAGGCTTATGATTTCAAGATCCTTCATTGGCCAGGAGCAAAGCATCAGAACGCTGACTGTTTATCTCAATTGCTGACTGTTTATCTCAATTGCTGACTGTTGCGGTGATGGCAGACCTCAGCAATGTGATGTATGACAAGATGCTTAGCAGAAAGTATGATGACGAGCCACCCCAAGTGATCAAAGCACTAAATGAGATGCAAATACTTTCCAACGGATTGGGGAACTGTAAAAGTGGATTGGTGATCCTATGGTGAATTTTCCACAACCCTCAGCCCAGCCAAGAAAATTACTATAAGCGCCCACAAGGCAGTTGGACATGGTGGAGTGTGCAAGACAATGGAGTTGTTGTGCCCTCAGTACTATTGGGAAAGTATGAACTTTGATGTGCTCAAAACCATTTCTTGTTGCCATCAGTGCCAAGTGGAGAAGCCATTCCGCCATAAGACTTCATATCAGGTAGTGAAACCCCATTTTGCTTGACATACTGTTTCCCTTGATGTTGTTGGCCCCTTGCCAACAGGAGCTAACTGGTGTAAGTACATTTTTGTGGCTATCGCCCACTTGACCTGGTGGTTCAAAGCAAGGGAAATATGAGATTTGGGGGCAGTTACAGTGGGCAAGTTTGTGATGGAGTTCATTATTCAGCGACATGGATGCCCTCAGTTTATTCTCATCAATAATGGAACCAATTTTACCTTGCGCATCCTTCCCAAAATGAATGAGCTTATGGTTATCCACGGGGTTCTAATGACCCCATACCACAAAAATCCAATGGAATGGTCGAACAGGTGAATGGGACCCTGGTGAACATACTAAAAAAATTAGTAACAGATTGACCTTCCAATTATAGCGCTCTCCTTTCCACTGACGTGTTTGCCTATAACAATAGTTACCATTCTGCCATGAGGAAGAGTCCCTTCCAACTACTATACAGCTGACACCCAGCTCTTCCGGCATTACTTTATTTGTGTGGAAGACACCAGCAGAGTGAACCCACTGCTATTTGACTAACCTTGCAAACATTCTGATCAAATTGCAAACTGAAGCATATTCCTTCAGCTTAGCCAAGAAGATCAGGAATCAGGCTGCTGATAAGGTACATTGAAGCAGGTTAGCGCAGTTCAAGGAAGGTGACATGGTTCTCTTCCATGACCAGCATGAGTTTGGGTGAAAACACAAGATGGCCAGTATATGGATTGGTCCGTTCAAAGTAATTGAGAAAACTGGGGTCAACGCATATACTATCAAGAACCCCACTAGCAGTCAGATCATCAAAAGAGTGCATGCAAAGTTCCTCTATGCATATAAGCAATAGGAGCTTATCATCCAGTCAAAGGGGGGGTATTGTTGCAATTCTGTATGACTGGACGATAAGCCCTAAGTTATGATGGCAGAACGGATAGGATCTGCTGAGTTTAATATAGATAATGAATATTCAAGCATCTCTGGGTGAGGCATTATTGGATTGTTGGGAAATCGCCTCAAATTATGCAATTGTAAAATTAACAAATGAAGAATCAATGGAATCAATGAGATATGATGAATCAGATTACTAAGCCATGAAATTGTAGCAAATGAAGTTGCTACATTATAGACAAGACAAGATGATCAAGGAAGTTGGTTGTTAGTAGTTTTAGAGTGAGTGTAACAGTGAGAATCCACTATATTGAATATATTAAATAAAAGAGAGTTGAGGGAGCGAGTGCTCCATATTTATTTATTTAAAAAGGTTTATTCTGTCATGTCAAGGAAAACGATCATCATATCATTGGTCTTAATTGCTCAGTGGGTCAAACCTTATGCAAAATCCATTGGTGTATCTCTAAAATACCGCCAATTTTATAACACTGTAATTGTGAGCTCATAAATAAACCCAAGCAACAACATGTACTTCACTTATATTCAATAAAACCCTTTTTAAAGTTGGTGCCATATTTTAAACTAACTTATAATACTTTTTATAGTATATTCAGTGCTGTATATTGTAATGGATGAGTTTGTCTTGTTTGTTACATTCCAACTCAGATCGCTTTATTAACATTTTTGGTTTGATTGTCTTGGATGCTGGGTTGTGCCTCACCTGATCTGTAAATTAGGCTTATGTGAGCCTAATAAATAGCTTGAGTGAGATCCCCAAAGCGCTGCCTTTATAAGGTGTGCCTGCCCATTCCAAAGCTCAATTTGGAATTTTCACCCTAGCATTTCCATTCTGGGGAGCATTGTCAAATGTTCCGCAACTGAGCTCTGGTCAGTGGGCCCTTTTTTATGGTTCCTGAATAAAAATAAAGGTTGCTTTGGGGTTTGCATACCTCACATATCTGTGGTCTTTTTTGGGTGTTTGGTTCCAAGGAGCTTTCATGTGGTTAGGATGGACCAATCACAAGGATGTGTGTAACCAATAGTAGGTAAAATGTTTGGTACTGTCAGTTCTCCAAACCTCTTTCATGCTTTGGTTAGGCCGCTTTGGTTGCTTGTCAGTGTGCCAAAGGAACTTTTAATATAGGCAGTTGTAACTGGAGTTTTTCTGGTCTGTTACATATATTCTAAGTTGCTTATAGTTTACACTTGAGCCCAAGCCAATATAAGCTTAAATTGTAGTTTGAGCAAAATTCTATAAAGTCAGTTTGGAATAAAGTGCTGACTTTAAAAATGGTATTGTTGAATATGTATAATTTCTCAATTATCATACTTTTAGTGCCTTTTTTGAAGGAGGTCTTTTTTTAATTTTTACACATTCTTCTATATGAGTTTAAAAAAATTGAGAAAAAAGAATTTTTTAAAAAAGCTCTAAATAGTATGAAATAATTAAGGCCTTATTCCTCCTCATTAAAACCCTTTTTAAAGTTGGCACCATCTTCCAACCTGACTTATAGAATTTTGCTCACAAATACAAAATATATCTCTTGTTTTGATTGGGTCCAAGTTTAAACTATAAGCAACTTAGAAAATACAGTGCTGAGTATATATATTATAAATTCTTATTATAAGTCAGTTAAATTTAATGCCAACTTCAAAAAGGGTTTTATTGAGAAGAAATAAGGACTTGATTATTTCAAACTTTTTAGAGCTTTTTTTAAAATATTCTTTTTTACCAAATTTTTTAAACTCATATAGAAGAATAAGTAAAAAAATTAAAAAAAAGACCTTCTTTAAAAAAGGCACTAAAAGTATGATAATTGAGAAATTATACATACTCAACAATACCATTTAAGTCAGCACTGTATTCCAAACTGACTATAGAATTTTGCTCAAACTACAAATTAGAGCTTATACTGGCTTGGTTCCAAGTGTACTCTATAAGAAACTTAGAATATATGTAATGGACTGGAAAACCCCCAGTTATGACCGCCTATATTAAAAGTTCCTTTGGCACACTGACAAGCAACCAAAGCGGCCTAACCAAAGCATGAAAGAGGTTTGGAGAACTGACAGTACCAAACATTTTACCTACTATTGGTTACACACATCCTTGTGATTGGTCCATCCTAACCACATGAAAGCTCCTTGGAACCAAACACCCAAAAAAGACCACAAGTATGCAAGGTATGCAAACCCTGAAACAATCTTTATGTTTATTCAGGAACCATAAAAAGGGACCCAACGACCAGAGCTTGGCTGGGGAGCAACTGACAATGCTTCTCAGAATGGGAATGCTAGGGTGAAAATTCCAAACTGAGCTTTGGAATGGGCAGGCACACCTTATAAAGGCAGCGCTTTGGGGATCTCACCCAAGCTATTTATTAGGCTCACATAAGCCTAATTTACAGATCAGGTGAGGAACAACCCAGAGTTCAAGACAACCAAACCAAAATATGTTAATAAAGCAATCTGACTCAGATTTAGAAAATCCAAATCTGAGTTGGAATGTAACAAAATGAGACAAACTCTTCCATTACAATATACAGTGCTGAGTATACTATAAAAAGTATTATAAGTTAGTTTAAAATATGGCACCAACTTTAAAAAGGGTCTTATTGAGTACAAGTGAAGTACCTGTTGTTGCTTGGGTTTATTTATGAGCTCACAATGACAGCATAAAGGTTGTACCAGCACTACGCTTGAGCCACTCAGACTAACAGCTTTTCTGTTGCCTTCATGACTGGTAATCTGGTTATTTTAAATCTACATAATAATCTATAATGCTCTACTTAACTCTAACACTGCTTTTTGTTTAGTTTCAAGTGAGCAATTTGGTGAATTAATTGATATTCACTGATTATGACCCACTCACCCAAGTAGATTAAAACTATCAGACTTCAAGGTTTCAAATGTCATTCAGTCAGTACATCAGTCAGTCAGTGTTTGTGTTTTATTAAGTAGATTTATAATTCCTTGATTATTTCATACTTTTTAGTGCCTTTTTTAAAGCAGGTTCTTTTTTCTAGAAAATTTTTGAAGAAGGTTCTTTTTTACCAAAAAAGTTACTTCCAGTCCTTTTTTCCCAAAAAGATTTAGTGTATTCTTAAAGTAGATTTTTTCCTTTATATTAAAAATATCCCTAAATTTATATTTTTTTGAACCCTTACTATTTTTCTATAAAGATAAACTCATTGTATATATATTATATATAATATCTTATAAACAAATATGCTAGTAAGTCATTTTATTGAAATTAATTTATATCACTCAACTATGCTAAATTTACTGGTCACCATCTATAAAAATTGGTTATAAATAAATTTAGCTGATTTTGTTGGTCAAATTATGCTAACTTTACTGATTGCCATTTACAATAATTCATTTTATCAAATTTAGTTAATTTTATTACTCAATTTATGCTAAATTTACTGTTTGCCATCTAGAATAATTTTTCTAAAATTTAGTAGATTTTATTAGCCAAATTATGCAAAATGATACTTAACTATAATGATTTAAGCTCATTTTTCTATGATCTCATACTTGCCTAGATTTTGAACATACCCTTAGCCATAGGACATATGTCAAAATTTGCTTCAAAGCTATCACTTCACCAATGTCATTTTAAAGTTTATCCAGCAATGAGCATACCCAAAACCAAAATCCATCACTTCCAAGTCTATTTTATTATATTTACTAAATTAATGGTCAGATACTGGACTAATACTCACAAAAGTATAAAGGGACCTAAGTTGGAGCATCCTCTTTTTTGAAGGATTTAGGCATCCAAATTGGTCCTGTAGTTTCAGAGTTATGCACAAACAAGCATAGAAAAAATTATACATACAGGCTGGATTGAAAACCTCCTTTATTTCAAAGTCAGTTAAAAAGAAACCTCATTGAATATATATTATATATAATATCTCATAAACAAATATACTAACAATTAATTTTATAAATCCTGTTTTTATCACTCAATCTATGCTAAATTTACCAATCACCATCTACAATAATTTATTTTTATCAAATTTAGGTGATTTTATTGGTCAAATTATGCCACCTTTACTGATTGCCATCTACAATAATTCATTTTATCAAATTTGTTTGATTTTATTGGTTAATCCATGCTAAATTTACTGATTGACATCTACAATAATCATTTAAATATGTCTGGATGATTTTATCAGTTAAAGTATGCTAACTTTACTGATCATCATCTACAGTAATTCATTTTATTAAATTTGGTTGATTTTATTGGTCAATCCATGCTAAATTTACTGATTGCCATCTACAATAATCATTTTAATATATTTAGGTGATTTTATCAGTTAAGTATGCTAAATTTACTGATCACCATCTACAGTAATTCATTTTATTAAATTAGTTAATTTTATTGGTCAAGCTTTGCTAAATTTACTATTCGCCATCTAAAACAATTCACTCTCATTGATTTAGTTGATCGTATTGGTCAAATTATGCAAAATGATACTCAACTATAATGATTTAAGCTCATTTTTCTATGATCTCATACTTGCCTAGATTTTGAACATACCATTAGCCATAGGACTTGTCAAATGTTGTCCGAAGCTATCGCTTCAATGCCGGAATGAAGTTCATCCAGCGATGAACCTACCCACAATTGAAATCCACCGCTTCTGAGTCCATTTTAATACACTTACTAAATTAATGGTCAGATACTGGACCAATACTTACAAAAATAAAATGGAACCTAAGTTGAAGCATCTCTTTTTTTTTGAAAAATTTAGGCATCCAAATTGGTCCTGTAGTTTCAGAGTTATGCTCGAACAAACAGAAATCAAAGTCGGTTAAAAAATACTGGTTGAATTGAAAACCTTCTTTTTCAGTCAGTTAACCCTTTTCAATGATTTGACGCATATGCATCCAAAAACCAAGGGGTATGTAAATCTAAAAACGCATGTATGCTTCCAATAAAAATAAGATTTATATAGATTTATTTCAACTTTTTCAAATTTTTGTTGTTATGACAAGGACCAAAATGAGCTTATAAAGTGTGAACATCGGCTAAAAATTCGTGCTAAACTTAAGGCTAAAAAATGGATGTTTTTGATATGATATATATCCTATGGCTGGGGGTAAGTTCAAAGTATGAGATCATAATGACAAGTTTAAATAATTATGGGTGTGGATTATTTTATATAGTTTGACTAATAAAATTGACTATATTTAATAGATTTAAACTGAATTATTGTAGATGGCGATCAGTACTTTTATTATAGATTGGCTGATTAAATCAACCGATCGATATTATATATATTTGAATATTTTTATTAGTTACTTTATTACTTAACACACCTTCATAATATCTGAAAAAGATAAAGTATCCTTTATCAAATTCAAAATCTTAAGAGCATGATAATATATCTTACTTTCTAGCAAGGCACAACATTGGCACAGTATGAACAATCAGTTAGTCATTACCCATAAAATGGTATACACCTGGTGGGTGAAAGACATATCATGCACTTAAGCTTTTTACCATAAGGTAAAAGCTCTAAATCATTTTTTTGAAATAGTGAAAGGGTTAAAAAGGGGGAAATCCAAGTTTTATTAAATTATATTCGGTATAAGTTCCCACCGTAGCTAAAAATCTGATTCTCGAAGTATAATAAATTGCTTTTCACGAATGTCAGCGAATCACTGGAATTCCCGACAACACTAACTGCATAGCGAAGGTTCATAAGGTGGTATCGACTCAAAGCTTTAATGAGAGATTTATCTTTTCAGATCTATATAAAACTAGAATTATAATCTTTCAAAGTTGAAACTAAAAATCCTAGGTTAATCATAAGTTCATAAGATTGTTGGTTACAAAGATGATTTGTTATTGTCACCTTTTTATGCTTTACTATTTTAAATCTTTTAATTTAGATCAAAGCCCATGTTGAATTTGTTATGCTTTATGGCCCATTTTCATGATTTTCACTGATTCCTATTATTAGCTTTTCTGTGCTTATTTCGCATTTCAAGACTCGTCGTGGTATATTTATCCCAAGGTCGACCCGCCTTGAATACTTTTGTTTCACATTTCAAAAAAAACAACTTTCTATACAATGGTTAATTATGACTAGCGTTCTGCTACTTTGTTTCTCACCTTTGTGTCTTTATTCCTTTTGAAGTTTCACTTTTATGGGTCATATTTTTGTCTTTTATATATTTTCTCAATTTACTCTTTGTTTCTAATTCAGGAATGGCTCATTATTTTGCTATCGTTGGTCTTAAAGATAACCCCATTTATGAAACAGAACTTGTTAATAATATCAACACTTTAAAGGTAATTTTTATTTTTGTTATATATAATGGTTTCCAAACGCTACAAAAATGGCTAATAGTTTCTTTATAACCAATACTATAAGTTTAAGCGCTAGAAGCTATTTAATTTTGACAGTTGGCTTTTTGAGCATTTTTGGTTTTTAACCACCCTCGAGTTTTCAGAATGTTTGATCCATAAATTATAGAACGATGATCATAAGCATCTCAACCAATTCATAGTTCATAGTGCACTTGATATTGTTGAAGATGTAATGTGGGAAACGAAAGATTTGTAGAAATTCTTCTTGGACTTCTAATAACTCTTTTAAGATTTTTAAAAACTGTCGACAAATTTAACGACTGGCAAGTAGCGGCATATATTACCCCAAGTTGTGTTAAACTCATGCTTCTTCACGAGTCACAGAATGATGAATCAATAAAGGCATTTTTTTGTTGAAGTTCATGAATTATACATTAAGGTATTTTAAAAGATTGACAAAATATTTATAAATTTTTAGGTTTTGATGAATCCCTTTTATGAACTTGACGCTAAGATAGTTTGTCCTGTATTTGACCAAAAAGTATATTCTCTCGCTAAAAAGTATTTTTGATGAAGCTTGCCATAAAGACCTTTGATTTATCACCTCATTTTGGTTAGTATACTATTCCCTGAGCCTAAAAACAGGTTCTCCTTTGGTAACGGCTATATGGTTTGTTTTGGCAAACTAAGTTATATCATATTTTAAATTGCATAAACATTTTTTAATCATGGGCATTTAATCTACAATTAGTTTTTGTGCCAAATTTAACGGGATCTTAAGGACGGTGACATATAACTAAAATGACTTAGCTGCTGTAAACTTAAGTGTTGACGCAATAGAAAATTGGCAGTTTTTTTTAACTATTTTTAGTTACTTTACCTGTATGAGAGTTTGGTATGTATTTTTATAATACACCGACTTTTATTACTGCTTAGAGTATAAACATTTTGTACATATTAAGTCTAAAAGACAATAATTCATATAATTTTTACTTGCTTTGCTTAACTTCTAAATCGAACTTTTTGTTTTACTTTGGATATTTTTATTTTTCTATTTGGTTAAGAATATTACTCTTTGAACATAAAGTAGATTATCTAATTATGCTAGCTTGATTATAAACTTTAATGTTTAAAGTTGCTAAATTATCTTTTCTTGTGTTGAAGAAAAACTATTAAAGAAGTTAATACAACTGGCTTGAAAGGACATCTATACCCTGATAAGTGGTAAAGAAAGATGTGTGCTGTTGGGCCCCACTAGCACTAAAAAAGAGATGTGTGATGCATTCCGAAAATATAGCATCTGAAGACTTAAAGAGATTAAAGAAGGCTGTTTAGATTTAAAAGGGATTAAACTTTATTTTCTTCTGGTCGTAAATTGTTGATTTTGTTATAAAACAGTAAACTGCATTGCTTTGAATTGGTAATTTTCAAAATTTAATAAGAATTAATTGTATATCAATAAATTTAGTGTAATTCACCAGCTTATATAATTAACTTGTTTGTTCTTTTGTTGTTTCTTATGAGCAAGAAACCACAAGCGAAAATCAATTGTTATAATAAATAATTTTTGAACTTTATGATACTATAAATAACTTGAATTAAACGCCTAATATATTATATATTGTATTACAAGCAATTTGTTAAGTAAAAATAAAGAAATATAGTTTCAAATAAGCCGCCATCTACTTAATTTTTACTATAAGCAATATAAATTTTCTGTTAAAAATACCAATAACTCATAATGCAAATTGGCAAAAAATGGACAGAATATAATATTCTATTTTTAAAAAATTAAACTTTGATAAAATCTTTAATACAGATGGTATAAAATCAGCCGAATCGTTTAAGATACGCTGTAAGGGTTTTGCACAGGGTCAACCCACTGAGTAATTGGAACGATAATATGAAGATTGTCAGTTCCTCGGAACACACTTAAAACAATAAATGTAACGAAAGGGAGCAAGATTCCCTGAAAACACTTCTTTTATTGTAATACAATAATCCAAGCGGATCCTTCTTAGTTTGCTTACTCTCTCTCTAAATATCTCCAAAATCTTCCTCCTCTCAATCACCCATCTAGCTTATATAGCAGATTTGGATGATACCGCTCTCATAGCTGAGCTATTCTATTCTACCAATTCTCTTCAATTTTGACTTATTATTCTTTAGCTCTCCATCACCCTAATTGGAGGCAATTTAATTTGTATTTGTCAAATATCAACATTGCCTTATTGCCTTAATTAGAGGCAATCTAATAATAACTCATTATATATACCAATATTGCCTCATCTCAAGGCACTCAAATAATCGTAACTGATATCATGTTCGGTGGATTCTTTCCAATCTGCCCTAATGATCCTCAGCTTATTATCCAGTCATATTGAAATTGCATTACCCCTTCTTGACTGGACAATAGTGCTCCTATTGCTTATATAGTCAGAGGAACTTTGCATGCACTCGGTTAATGATCTGACCACTTGGGGGTCCTTGATAGTATAAGCATCAACCCCAATTTTCTCTATAACTTTGAATGGACTAATCCAGATGTTGGTCAGCTTGTGTTCCCAACCAAACCCATGCTAGTCATGAAACAAAACCATATCTCCATCTTGGAATTGAGTGAGGCTGCTACGATGTGCTTTATCAGCTGCCTGAGCCTTAATCTTCTTTGCTAAACTGCATGAGTAGGCTTCAGTTTGTAGTTTGATCAGAATGTCCACTAAGTTAGTCAAATACCAGTAAGGATCCATTCCACCAATATCCTCTATGCAGGAATAGAGCAGTGCCAGAAGTGCAGGGTGCCATCCATACAATAGTTGGAAAGGATATTTCCCTATAACAGAATAGTAGCTAATATTGTAAGTGAAGACAGCAGCGGAAAGGAGAGAAGTCCAATCAGAAGGTCGATTCATCACCAATTTCTGAAGCATGTTCACCAAGATACTATTAACTCACTCAATCATTCCATTAGATTCAGGGTGATAGGGGGTTGTCAGAACCCCGCAGTTACCCATCAATTCATTGAGCTTAGGTAAGATGTGTGAAGTGAAGTTTATTCTGTATATGTAAGGATGAACTGGGGACAACCGTGTCACTGAATTATACATTCTATAACAAACTTAGCCACCATTAGTGCACCCAAATTGCATATTGGTTGCACCTTAACCCACCTGGTCAAGTGGTCAATTGCTACCAGGATATACTTGGACCAGTTTGCCCCTGTTGGCAGGGGACCCATAACATCAATTGAAAGGTGTGCCAGGCGATATGCAGCTTCACTAACCAGTATGAAGTTTTTGGTGAAATGTTTTTTCCACCTGGCACTGATAGCAGCAGGAAATGATCTCAGCGTATCAAAGTTCATGCTTACCCAATAGAACCTTGGTCACAGTAATTCCATAGTCTTATATACTCCACCATGTCCAACCTCTTAGTGTGCACTCATAATAATAGCTGGGCGGGTGGAAGGTCTTGGGATATTCATAGTAGTGTCCCCTATCTGCTTATATAATTCCCCATTTTTCTGGAATATATTGGCCCTTATTCCATCCAATACCTTGATGACTGGAGGCAGTTCATTGTTGTACTTGTCGCTAAGCATCTTATCAAACATTATATCACTCAGATCTGCCATAACTGCAATTTTGGGTAATCTTGATAAACAATCAGCATTCTGGTGTTTTGCTCTGGGTCAGTGAAGAATTTCAAAATTGTATGCCTGAAGTTTAAGAGCCCATCAGGCCAGACACCCTTCCAGGCTCTTTAAGATTTTGTAACCAGCGTAATGAGGCATGATCCGTTACAACTTTGAATTTCACCCCATGCAAATACACTCAAAATTGCTTATAGGCGTAGATCACCACTAAGCACTCCCACTCAGTCATGGTATAATTGCACTCATGGCTGTTCAAGCTATGACTGCAGTATGCTACAGGGTGCTCTTCTCCTTCCTTGTCTTTTTGTGATAGGACTGCCCCCACAGTGGAAAGGGATGCATCCATCTGAACAATGAACTATTTTTTGAAATTGGGATAGCATAACACTGGCGCACTGGTCAGCGCCATTCAAAGTATATCAAAAGTGCGTTGCTGATGTTCCATCCATTCAAACATGGTGTCCTTTCTTAATAACTCAAATAGTGGGCCCCCAATACAGCTGAAGTTAGGGATAAAGTGCCAGTAATATCCAACTATTCCAAAAAATACCTGTATATCCAACTTATTGTTGGGCGGAGTAATTTTTTGAATAGCTTCCACCTTGGCTGGTTGATGTCTCAGCCCTAAGGCATCAACCACAAACCCCAGATACTCCAGATGGTCCTTAAAGAAATAGCATTTCTGTGGTTTGATCTCGATGTTGGCCTCAGCGAGCTTGCAGAATACTGCTTCTAAATGGTCAAGGTGTTCAGAGAAGGTTTAGGAGAAAACATCAATGTTGTCAAGGTATACAAGGCTGCATGACAGCTTTAGGTCCCCAAGAATAGTGTCCATCACCTGTTGAAATGTAGCTGGGGCATTACACAGCCCTTGTGTCATCCAGGTTGGTTGAAAAAGTCATTTGGACGTGATTACAGCGCACTTCTCCTTCTCCACTGGTGGCAACTCGATTTGCCAGTAGCCCAAGATCAGGTACATTGCTGAGAAAAAATGAGCTCCCCTAGCTGGTCCAAAGCGTCATAATCTGTGGCAAGAGATATGAGTCCTTTTTGGTGATGCTGTTGAGCTTTCAGTATTCAATTACCACACGGTTAGTACCATCCTTATTTTTAAAAATAAGAACAGGAGAAGCCCATGGACTCTTTAACAGTTCAAGCATCCCCTGCTCTAATAGCTTGTCAATCTCTTCAGTTGCTACTTCTTCCACCACCCTTGATCAGCGTATCAGCCTTGACCTGATGGGAGGATGATCTCCAGTGTCCAGCCTATGAACCACCCCCATGCACATCCTAAATCATGGTCGTTGACAGCAAAAATCTTTTTATATTTTTGAAATAAAGCAATTGCCCAATCCTTCTATGGTTTTAACAGCCCCATTAATTCATTGCACAATACAATTGCCATTACACTGAGCTGTGATATGAAAGGTAGACCAAATTTCTCAGTGACCCAAACTCATGAACCAAAAGAACCTCCTCAACGGGGATTAAATGTAAATATGCCACTATTTGGTGGTGGCGGAATTGCTATGGTACCATTTAAAAATTTGCAAGTAAAACTTTGATCTCCCCCTGCCCTGATAGTATAATACCTGGGGCTACGTAGGGCTCAAACCACGATTCCTGATATGGCCCAATAATTTATCAATAAATTTCATCTGGAACTTCAATCATCAAGTCAGTGTTCACTATAACTTGATGCCCAGAGGGAATAGAGATAGGTCCAGCAGCTCTAAGCAGCAGCCCTTGATGTTCATAAATCTGTTGGGGAAGGGCCCAGGTTTTTCCCTTTAATTATTGGTAGCACACAGGGATCACTCCATTGCTATAAGCTAGATTGATATTCCCCATATGCACTGAATCATTTGGCACTCTGGTAGAGGTGAAGTAAATTGGGATTTGCTGACCCAATATTTCAAAAGCCTTGTCTGTCATATTAATGATAGCCTCATAGTGTCACAAGAAGGCAGTTCCAATTAATAGATTGTAATTGCTATTTGGTAATGCTATAGCTGGGGCTACCACAACAATAAAACCAAATTGCAATGGAAGCGCACTATCTGCTCCCTCAGAGACCGCCTTTTCTGCTCCAGAAGTTCCATAAGCCATCTGGTGTTCCACACCCGGTTTTAATTTCAACCTGGCCACCAATTTTGTGGGGACTATATTGATGGGGCACCGGTATCTATGATGGCATGGACTCAAGTTTTAGCTACAGCCAGGACGCAGTAATTACATTCAGAGTAAGATTTGACTTGACTGTTTATAACATGGAAATTTAAAGAGTCTCTGTTTTTAAAGAAAACACATAATCCCCTCACCAATTCTGGGGTATTGTTCTATAATAGTGTTGACCAAAAGAGCGACGCTTACTGCTTGCAAGAAAGGTGCATCAGAGAAGGGGTCTAACTTTTCAGGGGAAACTTGGTCAAACATTTGACAAGAATACAGATCAATCTGCATCTGAGACCCCTCTTCCACCATAGCCACAGACTGCACTTGTGTCAAAACATTCACCCATAACTGTCTGCTGATATAATACTGTCTCATTGTGCAAGAGAACTTCTGCTGAATAATCTAAAATGGGTTCAGGTGGGACGTTTGGGTTTGGTATAGCGGAGGTAGAGAGTCCCATTTCTACTCCACTCTGACTTTCTCTGGCAGTATTATTTTGGCTGTATGAAAGAGACCTGTTGATTGGGGCACCACCATGACAGATGTCCCTGTCAACTGCATTTGAAACAGCTGACCCCATAGGGCCCATGTCCCTAATTAATATGAAACAAGCTACGTCAAGAATTTGGGCTGGAAGTGATCAGTGGAAACAGTCAAAGGGCAATAGTTGGACTGGTGACAATAAGCAGGTATGAGGCGGACGTTTAATTGCTGAGAATAACTTGGTCAAATCTGAACTAGACAGACAAAGTTCCCAAAGTAAGACGATTTGGTGGTGGTAATGAAAGGACTCTGCTATGTATTAGGTGGAGGGAAGCTGGCTGATATATGGTGCAAAAACTGAACAATTTTAAGCAAAGGCATATCTTCATCCAGCCTTGGGGTCATACCATTATATAGCTCACAGGATGGCTTCACAGCAGAAGTTATTGCAATACACACATCAGATTTAATTAAATTCTTGCCCCAATTAACACATGAGCCTTCGCTGTAAATTGCTCAGCAAGTGTGGAGAGGGTCTCATTCTGCTGAAACCCAATGGTCAAAACCTGGCTTTTTGTTGTGCCATTTTTGCAGATCCACCAAACAATTGCAGCACCATCTCTTTGACTTCTTAATATGTAATGGAACTTCCTGAAATATAACAGATAAGTTTATCAGCACTTCCAACATCCAAGGTGGAAATCAACAGTTTCGCTATTTGTCACTCCAAGGCTCCTTCCATCACAATTTTAAATTGCTTAAAGAACCCATGAATATTCTCTTCACAATTAAATGGAGGCAGCTTATTGCCACAAACCTCCTGAAGCAGCTCATCTTGTTTTCTAAGAACAGCGTCCAGCACAAGTTTCAGCTCCACATAGGCAACTGGCCCAGTGTTGTGTAGATTTCATATCAAAATAACCTGGATGTAACATAGCTGTTAACTGAGTTTTTATCATTTATAATTGATCAATGGGCCCATGTAGTGAGCACCACTGAAATAAAATCAGCGGAATTATTTAAGATACGCTGTAAGGGTTTTTCACAGGGTCAACCCACTGAGCAATTGGAATGACAATATGAAGATTGTTGGTAACTTGAAACACACTTAATATAATAAAAGTAACAAAAGGAAGCAATTTCCCTGAAAACACTTCTTTTATTATAATACAATAATCCAATTGGATACTTCTTAGTCCGCTTACTCTCTCTAAATATCTCCAAAATCCTCCTCCTCTCAATCGCCCATCTAGCTTATATAGCAGCTTAAGATGATACCGCTCTCATATATGAGCTATTCTATTCCACCAATTTTCCTCAATTTTAGCTTGTTATTCTTTAGCTCTCTATCACCCTAATTGGAGGTGATTTAATTTGTATTCATCAAATGTTGACATCGCCTTATTGCTTTAATTAGAGGCAATCCAATAATAACTTCTTATATCCTAATATCGCCTCATCTCAAGGCACTCAAATAATTGTAACTGATATCATGTTCAGCTGATTCTTTCCAATCTGCCCTAGAATTCCCAGCTTATTGTCCAGTCATACCAGAATTGTGACAACAAAGAATAAATAAACAAAGCTTCAATTAATAGGCATTAAACACTCAAAGTTTGTGTTTAATTTTTGTTAGTTTTATCCTTAATAAAGCAAGTGGCTAGTATCCAAATATATATTTTATTAAGATAGATTAAACTAGAGTTAAAAGATCTAAGTCTATCATTAAAATTAAACATCACATCTGATATAAGTGTTTACTAAGTTTTTTGTTACATTTATCTAATAACTTATAAAATCAAATAAGTGCAAGTTAGTGTGCACTAAATGCTAAAAATGACTGCGTTATTTAATTAAGTAAATATAGTAGATTATATATTGAATTTTGGTCCACCTTCAGACATCTTATTTATTCCTATGACCCAACAATTTTGGATATAGAGAACGCCACATCAAACTAATTTAGTGCTGCATGTTTATTCATGATTATTAAGCAGGCCTATATCTCTAAAACATGTCTTAAAAGGACAACGTTGTATAATTAGAAACTTTATTAATGACTTAGCTGTGGTTAGCTGTCTTTGTAAACCATTTGCAATAAGTAAAACTAAATAATGATTTACTTATAAGTTATATAAATGTAAAATTATTAAATAAGCTTGTATGATTTTATCTTTATATTATTCTTTTGATGGTTAGTTTACAGGAAATCAGATTATTTTAATTTGTAGCTATTTATTTATTAAAAGACATAATGCAACATATACCTTATATAACGCCATAAGCTATTCAAAATGGCTATTGCTTATAACTATAAAAGAAACTAGTTACAAAAGAACTTTACATAAATTTAAATTTAAATTTATTGCAAGGAAGGCTGACCATGGGACGGACACTTCCAAATTTGACCCAAAAAAAACTTAAACTTGGTAACAGGGAAGGCACCCCAGAGAAGTGATGCTATCTCTTGTTGCCAGAGGGAACGCCACTATGGGGAAGGGGAGGGAACGTGTGAAGGGGCTGTATCCACAATTGAACATGTGTGGAGGAAAGGGTCTGATTTGATGAACCAAACTGGGAACCAGGAGGAGACCAGCTGTCAGCGACGCAGTGGGAGGTATCCAAACATCCACGCCTGAAAGTGGTCCACCAAATGAGACCGGAATCTGTGGACAGCATCTGGGAGGGTGGGGGTGGAGCCTGCAATGGCATCCAAGACAATCGTGTGGATAGTCCACATGACGATTGCAACCACCAGAGCATGGAGGGAGGGTGGAAGGGGGGAGGCCATTGATAGAGCAAACGTATCTCTTGACAGACTGAAGGGATACGTTTGATCCTGGCCAAGCAGACTTTGAACTTCGCGCCATATCACTCTAGAGGTAGGACACTTCTCCATGCGGTGGAACGGCATTCCATACTGGCCACACACGATGCAGGATGAGTGTAAAGCATTAGAGCGCTCAGCCATATGGTACACCCACCCTAGGCAGCGCCACACATGGGAACAGATTTGAGGCTGCAACAGAGGATGGTGTGCATATTTCCAAATAGTCTTCTGAGTCTCAATGGAGTAAGGGATGTCCATCATGTCCAGGTAGTCCACCCTGGATAGGACATGGGGCCGTGTGGGGATCACGCCATCTTGGATGGGTAGCCCCTGTACCTCTTGTGTGAACTGAGGAGAGGGGCGGCCTCTCTGGGCTGTGTGTTCGCTAATATGAATTCTCCACTCAGCGCTCCACATGGAGAGGAGAATTCGTTTGTAGTGGGTTTTAGTCCCGTAAGGACCTGTGGCTGATGGGTGTGAAGCCAGGTATTTCATCAAGGAGTGAGGGTTTGATGGATTGTTAAGGCCCAAGGCGTGGGAGAAGTTGGGGCGGGCCGCGCGGGACCAGTGTTGGGAGGGGAGCGTAGGGGTGGTGATGGCTGCAATCCAGGTGCCCAGGATCTTGGCAGCATGGGCTTTGAAGTCAAGCAAGCCCATGCCACCATGATGATGAGGGCCAAACATGACCTCTAGCTGTACTGGTGGTGGGCGTCCTGACCAAAGCCATCCTTGCAGAAGGGCATACAAGGATTTGAAAAAGCTTGGGGAGAAGGGGATGGCGTGGGCTCCAAATCAGACTTTGGAGAGGAGCATAGAGTTGGCTAAAACAACCCTGCCAGTAAGGGAAGTAGGGTGGGCTCTGAGGGAGGTGATGTGCTTCGTCACATTGTCTATAATACAACTTTCCATTACTGCTGATGCTTACCCGCCTGCTTCCACCCACATACCCAGATGGCAGACAGGCCCTATGGTAGGGCGTGGCATGAAGGGGAGCACTAGTGGGGCGGTGTGGGGTGAGCAGGGAGAGCGAGCACGCATGCAAGCAGATGGGCCGGGCTGGGCACTAGTTTCTGGGGCCCAGCAGGTTTGATACCGACCAAGGAGGATGATTTCAGTTTTGGAAGTGTTCAGTGCAGCATTACTTACCCGGGAATACTCCTGGATGAGAGCTTCAAGTGCACGTGCGTTTTTATTATTAAATACCCTAACCACACAGTCGTCTGCAAACGCCATCATCTTGACTGGGGCTTGGCCTGGTACATGGACCCCAGTGAGTTGGGCATTCACGTTTTGAAGTAGTGGGTCAAGGCTGAAGTTGTATAAGAGTGGGCTAAGGGGGTCCCCTTGGCGTAAGACCCTTTGAGGGCGGACTACTTCCGTTAGGAAGCCAGGGCCACACACTACCATTGTTGCAGATTCCGTGAGCAGCATAACCCAGTTGATGAAGCGAGGGGGTAGGCGGAATTGATGGAGGCAGGCCCTGAGGTATTCCCAGTTTACTTTATCATAGGCCTTTTGTTGGTCCAAGAATACAAGTGCCCCAGAGGCTGTGGACTGGCATGCGTTAGCCACAGAGTGCACGTTGTCCCAAATCGACATTCTGGGTATGAAACTGAATTGTTCTGGGGATTTGGTGGCAGATGTTACAATCCCTAAACGGTTAGCCATGATTTTAGTTAAAATTTTTGTATCCATGTTAGTTAAAGAAATGGGGCGCCAGTTGGCTAAGTCTAGCTTGTCCCCTTTCTTGAAGAGTGTGATGGTGAAGGCCTCTTGTCCTCCTGGTAGGAGGCGCGTTTCCAGAAGACTTTGGTTAAGTGAGGCAAGCAGTAGTGGAGATATATATTTGAAGTACTTTTTATAAAATTCATATGGAATGCCATCTGGGCCTGGGCATTTCCGGTTTGGTGCACCGCGGATGGCTGTCCATAGTTCATTCAGAGTAATCAAATTCATTATTTCCGGGTATTGGAAAATGATGCAGATGTGGGTTCAATCAAAAAATTCTGCCACTTCAGTCAGCTGAATTGGATTGGATCGGTATAACTCAGAGTAATACTTTTGTATTTTGATTGCCACTTCAGCTGGCATATCCGTGACAGAATCATCTGATCTTTGCACCTGTGTGCAGGCCACGCTCTGGCGTGGTGCAATTTTTTTTAAAAAAATATGCGGTGCACTTGTCACCCTCTGTAATGCGTTTGGCCCTGTACTGAACATAAACTTGATGTTTGTGTTGCCTTTTGAGCACGTTGAGGTGGGCGGCTGCTTCCACCCACTTCTGGACCCATGCAGGGCTGTAGCCTGTAGCTGGAATATTGGACTCCAGGTGTGCCAACTCTGCCAGAGCGCGCAAAATGATGGCCAATGTGGCTCGTGAGTGTCAGGAGAAGAGGTGGCAAGAGTGGCGGATGGTATCCTCTTTGAAGGTTGACCATGTGGAGATGGGGTCCGCGCAAAATGGTGTAACAAACTCTTTTGCCAAAGTTGCTGATTCCACCCAAGTGGAAAATCCTGGCAACGCAATTTGGGAGGGTGGAGCTTGCACCAATGTGAGGCCTTAGCCACTGTGACAGATAGGTGTTAGGTTATCAAGACCAGCCGGTGGTCAGAGAATTCAATTTTTGTTGTTTGGAAGTGGGAAATGTGAGGTTGGAATTTCGCTGGTGTAAGGATAAGGTCTATGCGGGTCATTGACCTTAATTTGCTGTTGTAGATGTGGGGGTGCATCATGTTTTCGAGCAGCAGGGCTTGCCACAGGAGTGCATCCATAAACCCAAGGGTGGCCTTTAGAACGCGAAGTTCTACATGACCCTGGGGGGTGTGGGAGGAAGAAGGCCAATGGTCCGTGGGTGTGTTTAGCCAACAGTTCATGTCACCAACTATGAAAGGGTCTGGGGTAGCGGGAGGGATTTGACCAACAAGAAAAATTTCTGACATTCTTATGCACAGATTGGGGCATAGATGTTGACAATAGCGTGCACCACGTCAGCCCACAAGAAAGTGACAATGAGGACTCAGCCATTGAGGAAGGATTCCAATAATAAAAATTTGAAAAAATTGTTTTTCCAAACTAGCACCCCACAGTGCTCTGACCAAAAGGATAGGGATTGGAGGAGCATGGTTTTCCAAGCATCCTTGGAACCTCATGGACAGTGGGACTCCTGGATGGCCAGGATATCCACGGGTAAATTTTTTTGTAAAAAACTCAGTTTACTAGCCCAGGACGGCGAGGCCTTGAGTCTGGCAATATTTAACATCTCTAAAGTGAAGGTTTCCCCCATTGCACCTAACGTGCGATGGGGTGGGCACCTGGGCCCACTAGCCTCCTCTAGATCCCCACAGGCCTTCATGGCAGTGTGGGTGTTTGCAGTAATGCTATTGGTAGTTTTGTTAATTTTAGCAGATAGGTTTGTGTTGGCTTTTGCCTTCACTTTTTGTTTCCCCAACGTCAAATAAATTTTTTGCGGTGTGGATGAGTTTGGTGCACCATCAATCAGGTCAAATTTTTTTTTCAGGTAGGTTGGACCCCAAGTCAGTTTCAACCAGAGCTTGGTTGCAAATTTTGGGTGAGATTGAGTCACCCATCGGATCCTTAGATTGGGTGGCCCAATTGGCATGGGCTTTCCAATCTGATTGGTTGATGTATTCCTGAGTTGCTTCTGCTGCAAAGTTTTTGATGTCCTCCTAGCGTTGGGAGTGTGGGATAGCGGTGGTGACCTTGGCTGCTTCCTTGGCCGCAGCCCTGTGGGCCTGCTTGGCCTTCTTCCGCTCTTGCGGGGAAATAGGTTTTACCAGTAGGTAGCAGCCTTGTGCTCCCCACAGGAAAGCCTCTTTGGTGCTTGCGGTTGGTTCATAGTGCGCCTCTCCGCTGGCCATGGCTGCTGAGGGGTGCTCTTGGAATGTGATGCCCTCCTTGGTGGGGCATGCATGTGCCTTATGGCCAAACATGTCACAGTGGGTGCAGATGGGGGGCGCGCTGTCCACAGTTACCCGGAAAGGGTGGGTGGTATGCCCTTCAATATTGATATATGTGGAGTGTGGGATCTGGGTTAGGTCCTTCACGATCTCCTCAGTTGGGGTCAGAACTGCGATGGCTTTGCCAGTGCACAGGTGTGGCATCAGTGTAAAGCATTGCATCTTGAAAGATTGTATTTTGCCATATATGGTGAGACCATCTTTCAGGTGCTGCTCCAAAATGGCACATTTTACCGTAGTAGGCAAAAAGTCAAATGTGAGGAAAATTTGGTTGGATTTTGTCCATCTGGTGCATTTGGTTTTGATGACCCATTGCCCTTTGGGGAGGTCAATCACTCACGCACTGCAGCAGCTTCATCTGCTGCCTCCTTGTTTTCAAAACTGAGGTCCAGCCAACCATGTGACATGGAGTGAGGTGCGATGTACACCATGGTCAGGAAAAAGGTGTGCACATCCCCACAAAATTTTTCCCATAAAGCTGTTTGTTGGATGTCCAGAAACACACAGACTCCGTATTCCACTAATGAGAGTGGTTGGGAGTGCGGCATGTTGATGTACTGGTTGCATCGCACTTGCCAAGTGAGGATTTCTGGGGAAATAGTGACTGCTGGTTTATTATTATTTTTTTCTATTCCACCAGTTTCTCTGGGGCGTTTTTGAACGTTTTAGGCCGCGGGCCTACCACCTGCTCCTCTTACCTTACTTGCCCAACTGCTCCCTGACATGGGCGCAGACTAATCTCCTCTGTGAGATTATCAAACTAGAATCAGACTTGAATTGAATAAGTTGTAAAAGTGATTGCAACGAGAGAGAAAAGTTTAAAAACACTTTATTTATCATATAAACTTTTTTAAGTCTGACACAAGTGAAAAAGTTTAACCAAAAATAAATTTACAAATCTGCTAAGATATATAAATACTATTATAAATTTAAAGTTAGGTACTTATATGATGATAAAATTCATAATTGACCAGAGATAATTTTTAGCTTTTTTTCTAGCCTAATAAATTAATATCTAATTGTGTGTTTATGAAAGTTAAAATGTTATCAAAAAGTTTAAAATTTGGGTAATTAATCGTCTTTAAAGATATTATAGATATAGTTTTTGTATTGTAACTGAATAACAGAAAGTAAGATAAGTTTTTTCTGTCCACAGTCACCTGACATTATGTACAAATTTATTAATAATTCCATTGTTAATGTCTTGTTGATTTAGAATTATCATTCATAAAATTAATTTTATTTATATAGTGCTTAGAGTGATTTAGCAATAGCTTATCAATCCTATATCAATTTTAAAAGTAAAATATTTTAATTAATAAATTAAGAATAAGCTTATTTTTGTGAAATATGTGAATTTTGGGCTTTTATACTACATACTTTACTCTTAATGATAAATCTTAAGTTGGTAAAATTTATAACTTAGTTTTTATTACAATTAACTACAAATACAATAATGAAAACAATTAAATTTTTTATAGTATGAGAATTTGGGTCAAGAATAGCTTGTCTAAAAAGCAAAAACAAGGTATGAGTTTAAGTTTGAGTAACCTATGATTTGTTGGAAAGCTTGTAAGGTGACATTTTTTCCTTTGTTTATATATATGATGATAAAAGGTTTTGGAGATTATCTAATTGTCATATCAGGTAATATTAGATATAAAAAGAAAGATATATCTATATAATCTATGAAGTAACATTGAGCTATTTTTAATAATAATCTTATTAATAAGCTTAGCTTCCTATGTGTCAATATCAAATAGTATTGCTCTCTATATGGGATTGAAAAATAGATAAACATTTATAGAAAAGCTATATTAAAAATTAAGGTGAGGGTATTTTAAAAGTCAGCCATATAGTTAGATCTTTTGGGCTTATGTATTATATGTGACTTTTCTGGATAAATGTAAATATATTTTTATGTTTATTTTATAATAGATATGATAAAAACAATAACATGTTTTACACAAGGACACTACCATGTAATGTTTACAGCAATATCATGTTTGATACTGGATTCAAATTGTTCTATGTGGTATCTAAACATTATATAATGTTTTGTATGTCACAATTGATATTATTTCCTTTCTATGAATAACCTGTGAATTATAGTATTTCAGGAAAATACAGTTCTATTGTCAGGGTTTTGTAAGTCCCAGGGTGCATTCCTGTGCCTTAATTGTGAGGAGTTCTTTTTCAGAAAAAAGAAGGGTGCTAATAAGGCAGCTATTCCTCTGATTTCCCAGGGCAACTTATCCCATGTGGTAAATGAGAGGTAGGTGACAGCCTACCTGCAGAAGATATTCTATTGCCTCTTCTTCTCACCACCCAGGAATTGGTGCAAAGAAATGGGGAGGTGGTGTCTGAAGGTGGTGGTGGCAAGAAACTAACTTCAATGGAAAGTGTGTGGCTGCTTCTCTTCCTCTGTAATCTTAGACCCCTAATGTTAGGGTCATTATAATTAATATTTGGTTTCTGGCATAGTTAATTTGACCACCATACATGTAAGCTCAAAACACCATCAATTCATATCTTCACCTCCAGAAAAATGGGAGCCCATTCCTAACAGTTAAGATGTGATAAACCCCTATAACACATAATGGGAACTCCCATACTTACCTTGCCATGGGTGCACCCAGTAATCCACTAGACAAATTATCACAAATCTGCTAAACAAAATCACAATGGTTGGGAAAATCTAATGGCAAAGTTGATCTTGAGTTAGCTGATCAGAATGATACCAATCCAGGTATGTGAAACTTTATAAATTTGTTCTTCCAGAATTAATGTGATTTTGTTACTCTCAATTATACCAATTCTATTGTTTCCCAAGATCTAGCATTAAAGCCAACAGTCAACCACATGTATTGTTGTTGGTCAATTTTTATCCTTTGTTTAGATAAACAAAAACTGCATAAAATTCTTTGAAAATTTATTATTTGAGCTATCAGTTTGCCTTGCTCTTGCTAAGTGCCATGTTTACCAGTCTGCGTGATGACTGGGCCATAATGGCCATAATTACTACCTTGCTGCCCTTCCTACTGGAATGAAAATATCAGTATGGTGGTCACATGAGGTTGGCCCCATATTGAATACCTTGTGGTGCCATGATGTAGCTTTGTTCCACGAGGTGTCCCTACCCAGTGGGCTAGGTTCTGTGATCCATCTGCATGTTCAATCCCTCAAACTTTCAAAGAAGATTCTTTACCCTCTAAGGTACCTAAGGAAACAACTGCCACAAATTCTGCAGTCGCATCTATTGCAACTGTATGGTTATTGGTGGGCAAGCTAGTAATGGTGCCTGTTGATTGTGTCCCACAGTTGTTCCTGTTGTATTTTGGGTGTAAGAGATGCTCGCTTGGTGCTTATCCCCACAAAATCCAACAATAGGAATTTTGATACCATAAGAATAATAAAAAACCTAAACTTAAAAACCTAATAAAATAAGGGTTTTTAAAGTTTATTAGGCACCATGCGGGGGTAAAAGAGTGTATCCCCTTCATAAATCAATAAATTATTAATTAAATGTTGAAGCTCAACATTCTTAGGGCTTATGTATTTCTGTATATAATCATATGCAATTTTAGCCTATCAAGGCTCAACAAAATCGCATCTCTGGGACTGAACGATGGATGGGGCATCATTATTGACCAAAAAAATGTACCTGTGAGGCTACGCTTATATAAACTTCAGTCAATTTTCATTTGAGAAATTTATTGCACCTTGGAGGACCCCCGCCAAGCCTATAAAAGGGGGAGGCCCGAATAAGTGCTTTGAAGGACCTGTTGTGGCTGGGGAAGTGCCTTCTGATGTTAACCCCAGGGTCCGTTGCATGGTCAGAGTAATCTGACTGCTCAATTTTATATTTAGTGCCCGTGCAGGATTCAAAATGGTTTTACCTTGATTTTCAGGGTTCCACAAAAAATTGGCCAGGGTCTTTTGGATGACTAAATCTTTATCTAACTCAGAATTAATCTCATTAGTATCAAAGAATTTTAAATGTCTGACATTTTCCCTTGTTGGAAAATTATTCCCTGAAGCATTCTTATTCTGTAGCCTAAAGGTCAAATTTCTGACATTGCACCCCTCTGTAAATTTTGGGGACCAGCCCTTGCAACTGGATAGGGTTCAGCACCCCTTCTGGACAAAAAGGGGCCCCAAGGCTCCTGTGGACCCTCTGTCACAGCTGGGCGACCTTGCCCATGTGATAGATGAGCGCTTGGTGACAGCTTTCCTACCCAAAGCCATCCCACTCCCACCTCTTCCCTCCTCTTCAATCTTGGTAAGGTTGATAGAAGGGGTCTGCAGGGAGATGGCGCACATCAGGGGGCATGGAGAGGGCCCTGAGTCCACCCACTCCCCAGGCAAGCCATGGCCAAAGTTTTTTAATTGCAGTTCCCAATATCAGAGCCCAGCCAGTCATTTCTGGACTGGGGGAGCTGGTCTGGACTGGCCTGCTTTGGAAGTCAGATTGGAATACATCTCAGATCACAAACCCAGTTCTGAATGACTCAGATCACCTGGCCCAATGCTCTGAGATGGATCCAGTGAATTCAGATCGTACAAATGGCACAGTTAAGGGATTAGCTCAAATTGCAACAAATTCGATCCATGGACCCCTGCCTCCCAAGACAAATCTGGCCCACCCCAGCCATGCAAACAGGCCAAGTTGAGTCATCAGGACTCAGATCAGTAGTATTGATTTGGCTTGGTCCCATGAAATTTGGGAAAATTTGCAAAAATTTTCCAAGCTTTTGCTTAAATTGGGAGCCGCCTTCTACCCCCATCCAAGCCAGCCAACCAAATCCCTTCCCCATTCCCTGAAAGATTAATCTCTTGATACTTCCTCATGCCTATTGCCAAGTTTAAATGCAACTGGATCCACCAAGGGAATTTATCAGTTCATTCTTTTTGCTTTTCATCAAAATAAATCTGGAAAATATGCCTAGTTTGCCGCAGCTTCCAACTGCCTTTAAAACATTTATAAACAATTACATTGATCAATCCAACAAAGTGCACCATTGCCAAAATCCTCTTTCTGATGTTCGCCGACTGGATTATCCAGTTGCTCAATCCTGCCACGCAGCAGCAGATTGCAAACGTGATAATCTGCCCCACCCCAGATGACAAACCTGCTGCTTCGTTCATTTCTACACATCTATTAAATGGAGACCCTTCCGTTCATTCAGTTGCTGAGTCCCCTGAAACTGCTCCCCAGTTAAAGCAGCCCCAAGGTATCCCTGGCCCACTGCGCATGAGTTTGGCTCCCATAGCTGCCCCTGCTGTTGCGGGTCCAGCCCACCAGTGGGGCCTAGAGCGCCTCCACCAGGGGAAGCTCAATCTCAGCCCCTCTCATGGGGTTTAATATACCTCCACCCATATTTCCAATAACGTGGCGGCCACTGTGCTGTCTCCTGCTGGCGCGAAAGCCCCCATCTGAATATGAAGGACAGCAACTGTGAACCCAGGAGGAGTCATCATCCTCCCTGCCTCTCCAGCCCTTGGGGGTTGCCCCCGCAAGACTCACAGTTGCCCCTAATGCAACCATCTGGTTTGCCTTGGGGGCCTTCAGTACGTTACTGAACGTTTGCTTTCCTCATGTTTCCCATAGATACCCATTTCTATTAGTCATCCGGAATGCTATGACTCTAGCATTCTGGGGCCTCCACTGGGTGCTCGCGCACCCCAACTGGGAACATAGTCTAGTTCTTCTTAGCTTTATTGCGACATTTTCAAGGATTTTGGGGGAATAAGGCCGTAGAAAGTGTCCATGTACCCAATTTATGGTGACTCTGGAGGCGAGGAATTTGATTGAGTACTCATCCCCTTGCTTTTATGTAGTTGAAAATGGCCCTTCCCAGATTGACCTCAGCTTCTCCCCTAGGGGTGATACGATTATGATAGTTTTGCACCAAGTCAGATACTTGGAAGGAAGAAGAGGGGCCCGTAGCTCATTTGTGGCTTAACCCTCTTTTGTAACTGTCTTCACTAAGTTGGTCATTGCCTCTGATTGCAACTTATGATATGCTGGGATAACTTCTTCATAATTTGCTCAGGATCAGTCTTATCAGTGAAGATATCTTTTGAAAGTAAAGCTGGATCCTCAGGTTCTCGCTCATACAATACTCAGAAAAGCGACATTTAAGGATCTGATGATATCTGATGCGGTATGCCATGATGGCACTTGGAAAGTACTGATCCCAGTGGAGGGGATCTGAACAAGCCATTTTCTGTAATATAGAAACCAAGGTCCCATTTGCTCTTTCCATTATACCATTGGTAGAAGGTTTATAAGGGCGGAAAAGAGCTTTTGGGTGCTCATGGAAGTTGTGAGAATTTTCACCACTTGGGAGATGAAGTTTTTATCATTATTGAAGAGCAAAACTTGGGGGCAACCATATCAGGTAAAGATATACTGGTGGAAAAAAGTGCTCTTGGCCTTAGCCATCTGAGCTGAGATAGCCACTGCCTCGACCCATTTGGTAAAGTGATCAATACCAACCAATATAAATCGATTTCAACCTGTAGTTTGGGGGAGAGGGCCAACCACATCGAGACTTATGGTGTAGAAAGGCTTTTAAGGGGTGGTAGGCTGATATTGATGCTTTGTTTTGAAGTTGGATTACTTCTTACATGCTAAACAGGCATCCAAGTCTTCAACGATGATCTCCATGATTACCTCTCAAAGTAGCGTTCTTTTACCACTCATAGGTTTTCTGCACTCCGCTATGCCCTAGGAGGGCATGAGACTCCATAATGAAAAGTACTTGATCTGAAGTCGGAGGTAGGGTAACCAGTTCACACTTACTTTCTTGTATAGATGGCCATTATCCACCTTCATATTTTAGGAATAGGGAGTTAGCATCTTCTGAACTAGTTCATCCTTATCCTCCCAAGCATCAAGGGTCATTAGAAGATCATGTAGCCGCTTTGCTTCACTATTATCTAAATGAAGGATGGGCAGCCAATTCAACCCATCTACATTCATGTGGCTTGTCCCAGCTCAGTGTACAATGGTCATGTCATAGTGCTGTAACACTAAAGACCAGAGCGCCAACAGCCCAGTGGGATCCTTCATATTTTGTAACCACTTTAAGAAGGCGTGGTCAGAAACCACATAAATGAGGTCCAATATAAGAAAGGGCTATAGTGTTTAACAGCAAGCAAGAGGGCCAGGTATTCCTTCTAAGTGACGCTATAGTTGCATTATTCCTTTTAAAGCATTTTTCTGAGATATGAAACAGGGTGAGCAACCCCATGATCATTCAGTTGGGCCAAAATAGCACCAACTGCATAATTGGAAGCATCAGTAAACAGCATGAAGGGTTTACTATAGTCAGGGTGGCGTAGGATTGGACGTTGCTGCAGCAGCTTATTTAGCATTTCAAAAGCAGCCTGTTGTTCTGCTCCCCAATGGAAAGGGGTTTTTTAGTTGAAAGTCATATGAGGGGCTCACTGAGCTGAGCAAATTTGGGGATGAATTGATGGTAGTACCCCATCATGCCTAAAAACACCTGAATATCACAAAGGGTTTTGGGAGCAGGCATCTTGGATATTGTTTCAACCTTATCTTGGAGAGGCTAGATCCCATCTGAAGAGATGGCGTAAACCTGGAAGTCTAACTTATTTTGGAATAAAGTACATTTGGAGGGCTTCAACTTAATGTTAGAGGCCCGCAGACGTTGGAAACTTCTTTTAAATGAGAAAGGTGCTCATTAAAAGTTCAGGAAAAAATGGTGATACCATCTAGATATAAAATCACGCAATTAAGCTTCAGTTCATACATAATGTGGTCCATGGCTCACTGGAAAGATGCGGGCGCATCACACAATCCTTGTAGTAATTGGGTAGGTTGGAAAAGACCCTCACTGCAGATGAGCGCACACTTTTCCTGGTCTTGCAGAGAAAGGTCCATTTGAGAGTATCCGCTAGCCAAGTTCATGGCGGAAAAGAATTTAGACCCAGAGAATTGGGCCAGAACGTCATAGATTTATGGGATGGGGTAACTGTCCTTCATGGTGAGGTTATTCAGCTTGCAGTAGTCCATAATTACTTGATGGCCACCATTGTTCTTTTTTATGATCAATAGTGGATATGTCATGGGACTTTGAGAAGGCACCAGTAGCCCCGCATCCAGTAACTGTTTAAGCTCCGTTCTCATCTGGAGTTCCTCAGATTTTGATTTCTGATAAGGCTTGGATCATTTAGGCTTGGCATCACCAACATCAATGGTGTGGCACCAGCCCTTCATATGCCCATAGTCAGTATCAGATTTGGAGAAAATGTCACTATAGGACTCCAATAAAGAATGAACTTTATTAAGTTCAACGGGAGTTAGCTCATCAAAAAACTGCAAGTTGGGCAAAGCGCATATCATTTGGTCCATGGGTAGTCCCATATCTAGCATAGACCCAATATAATGGACTTGTGTGGATGTCTTCGATGGGAAGCAACAGGGCTTTTCCAATCTCCTGATGCTTCTTTACAACAGTGCCCTTGTTAGTGATATTCCCTAGCAGGAGATTTATAGGTCGCTGGTAGGCAGGGTCTAGGATACCTGGCAACACCAGAGGTTCTAAAGGCTTATTCCATCATTACTTGTTGATTGCAGAAGGCAGTTGCGGAGGATTTGCATAGTAATTTTGGTGTCCATCACCTTTTGTTCACCCGCTTTGATGACTACCTCTCCTGACGCATACAATGGTATACCCTCTGAACCTCCATTGAGTCAGGAAGCTTTTGTGTGTTTCTGCCTGATGTGGTATAAATGAGGGCGAGGGCGGAAGAAGGGTACTCAACTACGCATGTATCTCTTCTTCTTAGACTCATCATTTGTAAAGACTAGGGGAACCTCATAATTTAGAAGGAAGAGAAATCCCTGTTTCATATTAATGATTCCATAATACTCAATCATGAATTGAGTTAATGAGCAGGTCATAGGCGTTGTTTTCCAAAGCCACCACAGGAGCATTAAGTAGAAGTCTCTTAATTTGTATGGGTAGAGACGAGTAGGCTATAATATCTTGAGTATTGTTAGGCCCTGCAGTTCCATACTCTTAGGAATAGTCCAAACAGGCGCCAACTTAGTTTTCTGATGAATTTAGAAGAGACCACGTTCACTGGAGAAATCATATCAAGGATGGCTAGAATGCGCACTTTATTGATAAAAACCTCTACCTTTGTTATGGTGGTACCAAAAGTAGGGGGCAAGGACCTCCTTCAAACGGAGAGTGGAAGCAAGGCGTTTAGACATCGCAGGGTAATTGTATTTGATACTTTGGAGGTTATGCACCTGCTAGGTGGATTGTATCACCGTCCCAATAAGCTGGTCTGCATCACTAGCAGTATTGATCACCACTGAAAATCTCAACAACTGTTGAAGATAGGTTTGTCATGGTATTATGGCAATACAAATTCTTTCTGGCCTCAACCTATCCGGAAATTGAACTTCCATTGAGCTCCCAAACATAATAGCTGCATCTTCACCACCCCCCTCAGACTCATCATCAGAGGGATTGCCAATGCACCTCAATGAGTTGCTATGAGGGGGTGGAGAAACTGGATTAATTTCCTCACAGGGGAGGGCTTTATCACTCTCATCTACCCTTTTGACTTTTGAAAAAAGCATCATGGCTGTACCAACTTTTAGAGGAGACGGTGGAAGTGTAATGTTTTTAACAGTTGCCTTAGGAGTGATCATCTTGGGCTTCCCCATAATGGCAGGCTCTGAACTAGAGACAGCCTGAGTTGAGGTTGAGGGGGATTTAGGCAGCGGCTTAGAAGGGCGTGATGCGTTATTCATTGTAGTAGACTGCTCAGCAAGAGAGGACCAGGCAAAGTGATAACTTCCTTTACAGGATGAGCTTTTGAACCTGAAGCTGGGGGGAGCGCTTCCCCATAACTTCCAATAGTCACTGGGTATCCTCACATGGTGGAGGAGTATAAGTCATTGCAGCTCTGTAGCAGCTGGGTTCCAGTGGGATACAGTCATAGAAGAGGCTGAAAAAGTCGGAGTTGCTTACCACTTTAATACGTATTTAAGAAATTCATGTTCATTAACGTCAGCTACTGCTAGAAGTGCCTCTATGATATCCCGTACAGTTTGGAAGGTATGCTTGACTGCGGAGATATGCATTGGTAAAGAGGGTAAGATGCCAAGCTAGCCACGATAGCTGCAATAGAAATATCTAGAGAAAGCGGTTTGGCTACAACAGAGGTTGAGCTTTGTTATAAAAACGCTCAACAAATGAGGGGATCAATTTACCCTCTTGCAGGCTAAGGCGCATAAAGGCCTGTTTTTGCCATTGTAAGCTCAATTTTGAACCAAACTCGTCCATCAGCGCTCGTTTGACCTCTGCCCAGGTGGTAAGTGTGGCCATTTGAGGAACCATGATCTCCTGAGACATCTGATTCAGGCAGGGAAGGATATACCTGACTTTTTGGTGGTCAGTCGCTCCTTCCATCACAGATATATAAACATAAAGGAAAGAGGCAATACTGGCCTCACCAGGATGAACTTGTCTCGGAATGAAGGTTTAAAAATAATATGGCTTTGGTAAGTGTGCTGCTCAAGACTTTTGAGGCGAGACAAAGCACTGGCTAGTTTATTTTCTCATGCAGCTAGCCTGGGTTCCAGATTAGTAGTCATTTTAGTGGTATGCAGGTGCCCCCTGTAGTGAGCACCATTTGCTAGATTTTGGGTGTAAGTGATGCTCGTTTGGTGCTTATTCCCCCAAAATCCAACAATGAGGGTTTGATACCACAAGAATAATAAAAAACTTAAACTTAAAAACTTAATAAAATAAGGGTTTTTTAAGTTCATTAGGCACCACATGAGGAGAAAAAGAGTGTATCCCCTTAATAAGTTGATAAATGTATTTAAATGTTAAAGCTCAACGTTCTTAAGTCTTGGGAATTTCCAAGTTTAGTAATATGCAATAATAGCCTATCAAGGCTCAACAAATTCACATCTCTGAAACTGAACGATGGATGGGGCATCATTGTTGATCAAATAATGTACCTGTGAGGTTACGCTTGTATAAACTTCAGTCAATACTCATTCAAGAAATTTATTGCACCTTGGAGGATCCACACCGAGCCTATAAAAAGAGGGGTCCCCGCTTAGGTGCTTTGAAGGACCTTATTGTGGTTGGGGAAGTGCCTTCTGATGTTAACCCCAGGGTCCGTTGCATGGTCAGAGTAATCTGAATGCTCAATTTTATATTTATTACCCATGCAGGATTCAAAACGGTACTACCTTGATTTGCAGGGTTCCACCAAGAATTGGCCAGGGTCTTTTGGACAAACAAATCTTCATAAACTTGGAATTGATCTCATTAGTATTTAGAATTTCAAATGTCTGACATTTTCCCTTGTTAGCCAAATATTCCCCAAAACATTCTTATTCTGTAGCATAGAGAACAAATGTCCTACAGTTCCCCTCCCAATGAGATACCAAGTAGTTTGGATGGCTATGCCTCTAGAATTCTAGTTTGTATTCTTGGTATCAACTACACAGACTGACAGGCTAGTCTCAACTTTTTTATCTGGTTTCATGACAGGTTTGATTCCCAGCCACCCTTCCAAATACAAGTTTTATATAATCAAATTTATTTCTACTAACAAGTTGTTAGAGATAGTCCCATGCGGTGGACAAAGCTACCATGTTTTGGCTAGAGGGTGATCTCACTAAGGAAAAACACTCTAATTCAAAGAGAACAAGCTTAACTCTTGATAAGGTGAAAAATCCTGAATGAAAATGGTTATGGTAATCAAAATGCCACTAACCATCACACAAAATATACTATCAGGAATTACCCAGATGGATTCCTCCTGATAGTATCAGAATTAGGGGGTTAATTAGTGGGTGTGATTACCAGATAATCGCCTAGTTCAATACTATCATTAATGATAAGGTTACCAATCAGTGCTCCCTATTTGGGTGGTTTGAGCCCTTTTGTCATATAATTAGATAATCCCTGAGTAGTATATTGTTTATAGGTCAACACTGGCATTTAATGCCAAGGATGTCAACTTATTAAAAGATAATCATTTGGGTTCAGTAGAATCTTAGTTAAACGCCAACTGATAATCATGGACGATTATGGGATTTTCTGGTGGAAAGCTGACATATTCAGTATTAATCATCTGAAAATGATTTTGCTGCCCAAAACATAGTACCAGCAACTTATGCTGAGGATTCTCGAAATATTTATAATATAGTAATTTATATATGGCTGACCAGAAACTCGTGCTGAGGATGAGTTGACCTGATATTCAGTGATTGAGACGAGCATAATGAGAGGGAATCGTTACCACAGATGACTAACAATTGGTTGGAGTTCTAGCTTGGTTGGCTGAGGGATTTTCATAGGCGCAGTAGCCTAGAGTAAAAATAGCCATCCTTCCCTCCAAATAAAGATCTCTCTTTCGCCCACTTTGTATTTATTTTTAGTAGCAAGAGCCACTAAAGTGGGTAGGAGTGGGACTGGAGATCTCTGAAGTAGGTGCGGGGTAACGCATCTGGAGTGGCTGATGCTTCCAGTTCCCATACCTCAGCCCTAAAAGGAACTGATAGGAACCTGGACAACTGGCCACCAATGACAATGTGCTGGTGGCCATCAGCCATGAGGATGGTACAGAGCGAGAGTGTCATAGCTGCCCAGGATAGGGGATGGACTCTCTGGGGTCACACCCAATATGGGCTAGCGATTGGTCATGAGGGAGAAGGAGCAAGGGGTCAGGCCACTCAGGAAGGGGGCCGAGGATCACCGGTGCACTCCCAAGAAGGACCATGGGGCTAAGGAAAAGTCATTGGTCTGCTGGGTTGGTGGGTTGGACATGTACTTGTAGGGGTTGGTATGCCAATGAAGGCAACACAGCAAGGGTCTGCCAGTCTTCATACTGGTTGGCCTGGCACACTACTGGAGCCACTATTTCTGGAAAAGCAATTGTCTGACATATACGTATTGTTATAGAAAAGAAAATACTAGATTTGCAATATATATAAACTTTAGTTTTTAGTTTACAATTTTGTTTATTTTTCAAGAAAAACATGACAGAATTGTCTAATTGAAAAATTTGTGCATCCTGTTGTGCCATTATCTGCCAAACTTCAACTGCAGTAGCCTAACAAGATTATAGCGCTCAATACAGGGATAGTCCTGAGCTATCCAAAAAGGAGTATGGAATGGGATTGACTCAAGCCATAAATCCAGGGTAATGGGTAGCTTTACCTAATGGATATTTAATCCCAGTTTGAGATATTGTCCTTCAATTCAGTGGGGGTATTTATTTAGACATGTAATGTGCTAAGGAATGACTTAGCTTTCATCAGGGGTACTTAAGTTCTCATGACAGCATCCTGAGCGTTAGGATGCAAGTGAGCCAAGAATAAACTGGGCTGTAGACATTAGAGTCACAACTCTTAAAACAGCTTCAGACTACAAGGTGACACCCTGTCGTTGGTAACCTGCTCATTATGGAGGGGATAGGGTTTTGGGTGTCCTGCCAGGTTAAAGGAGTGAGGTAGGTGTTTTGGGTATTTTGCAGGTTAACATAGTCTAGGGTCTGTCCAGAAGGTTCCACCTAACCTTTTCTTCAAAGTGAACTAGCTGGTAGGCCCTTCCCAAAGCCATACTACGTAACATAATGTTGGTATTTTTTATCTAAACTGATAAACTAGCAGAATTTAAAAAATATACTAAGGGGAAATTTTAATAAAACAGTAAATCAACAACCTCTCAAGTAGGGTGTTGGGTATTAAATGGTACTAGGTGGAAATACTAAGCTTCAACATTAAGTTTATACACCAGTTAAGAGTTCAAAAGTGATGGGAATCATAGCCTCTATAAATTCATTATAGTCACAATATTGGCTGAGATTCCCAAACTATTCTCAAGCCATTTTGTAGGCTTTGAGTTTCTGAGTTTGCTTTTCCAATTTATGCAGATTTTTGATGTGTTCAATCACTTTTTAGATCTTTTACCTTTGAACTTTAAAGCCTTCTGCCTACTTTATCTTAAAACCTAAATTATTTCACCTGGTCTGTCCAGGTGTCAATTTTTTACAATTGTGATGGCTCCTGATTGAACCACCTGTAGGAGAAGGAAATAGGAACTAATATGTTAGATTTCCTATAATTCCCTAAGTCTGCACAGATTTGTCTGTTTTTCAAAATGTAAACTGCAGATTCTGAAACCATGATGGGATTGGGCTGTGAAATGGGTTGGGAAAAAATAATGCCAAGAAGGGAGGTTCAGCAGCCACTCATCTTTTATCTAGGATATGCCCTAGGCCAAAACTTGAGTGAGAGGTAGGGCTTTGAAATTTAGCTCTTTTTTGACATAAATGAATGCATGTCCCTATTTAACTTAATGGTGAGATTGTGAGCCTTAAAAATAATCCAAAAGATAACACAATTCTGAGAATGTGGTTATAACCAAATGGGTGGAGGTAGGGTATAGTTGGTGATAAACATTGTCCCTACTTAAAATGTCAGAATTAATACTGAAAGAAAAAAGCTTATGCTTCCATTGTAAGAGTTCTTAAGTCTGTTTGAGAGGAGGCTTTTTTGCTGTGGGGTAAAACTTATTTCTCTCTGTATTAAAATTTAAAAAACATGACTTGTGTGGGCAAAAGATGCAGGTTAGGAATTTTCATGTAGATCTCCTTCTGAGTTTTGTTTAGCTTGAACATCCACTGTCAATTCATACTCAAAGTATTGATAATTATGTTTAGGTATAACTAGTCCATAGGTATCAAATCTTTAGACTTTTTTAAAAGTAATGGTACATAAGTATATGCTTGATATGTGGGCTCCTTTTGCATTTCTTGTGCTCCACTGATAGTGGTAGCTAGTGCATTAATTAACAGAGACAGATACTACTACTTACACAAGCAAGTTTGGCCCCTCCATAAACTAAATGGTTTGTTTCAGTAGCTATTTGTTTCTAGAACTAAGTGAATGATAAAAGTATTTTTAAAAGTAGATTTTTATGAAGCCACAAAATAACCTAACACCCTACCATTGTCAGGGTATGAATTATATAATTGAAATGTGGTGGATTAAGTCTAGGAAGCTTTGATTGCATGGCAAGGCCAGAGAAATTCCTGGAGGGATGTCAATATGGGATTTAATTGTCAGATTTCATCTTATATAACCTTAGAAGTTGATAATTAGATCAATCATTAATTTATTAATTTTTAATCAAATTATTTCTCTGTTTATTTTTTAGATTTTTTTATCTATAACTTTTCAGGAAACCCAGCATGCCAAGGAAAGACCTGGATTCCTCTGCAGGTATGCTAGAACCCACAAGGGCAGCCACAATCCACAAGGCACCCCAGACCTGATGAGGCTGGAAAGAAGCGCGTTGTAGGATAATATTAGGGGGCTAATTGTAAGTCCCGGGGAACATCCTCTGGCCATTGATTGGCCATCTTCCTGTTCCTGAGCAAGAAGGCACTGAAGAGGATGGCTGTACCCCTCATTACTCAGGGAAATCTCACTCACATGGTAGATGAGCGCTGGGTAACAGCCCTCCCACTTTGGATCCCGCTTCCAGTACCCACACTCACCATTGCAGAACTGCTATGGGAATTAGTGAAATCTGCATCAAGATAGCCAAAATGAGATTGATTGGAACTAATTCAAGCGGCAATCAGCCTGATGCTCATATACAAAAGGTTGAAAAGGTATGAAGACTGATCTATCATCTGGAATACCCAACGGTTGCAATTCAGTTAATACATTAATTGAAAAAGTCACCCCCATCCCAAAGTTGTTGGGGATCATCCCCGATGGGCAGGAAACAGCATCAGACACCATTGATGAGGGTTTGAAGCTCCATGCTGGCAAATCATGTGTTGCGCTTGATGCAATACTACTGACTGAACGAATGGCCCAGTGACTGAGCATGGGTGGGTTGGACGTCCCAAACCCGTTCCCAACCAAATGGTCCCACCCCTATGTGGGGTGGCCTTGGGGATTCATGCTGCTTGTCAGGCTAAACGCCGTTGCACCAATCATCAGAGATGCAGTTGAGCCTCAGTTTGGACATTCGAGGTTGAACCAACAGTGACTTGGCCTGCTGCCAAATTCTTTGATGTCAGTTCCCAGTTAAATTATCTGTTCCCCATTCCTGAACAATTCACTAGTTAGGTCAAACTTGCGGGACCTGATCCTGGCTTGTTTCACCTCTAAATTGACTACTATTTAATCAGTTGCATCGCACTGAGAAAATTGTTGGTCACTTTCCTTTCTTAAATTTTCCATTGAAAAACCTTCCTCAAAATTAATTTTTATATGTTAAGAATTAAGCCGCCTCTTCCGCTGGCACTCTCATGCCCCTCAGGGTTAACAGCTGTGTTTGTCTGGTATTTTATTTTGTGTCTGTGAAATTCTGGCTTACTGGCAGATAGTGGTGAAACTCCTTTATGGTTTCATATTCATCATACCAGTAGCAGTGCCTTGGGAATTCTGGTTTGCCATTTGGGTGCTCTGGCATCTTGGCTGGCAGGCCAGTCTAATTCTTACTTGCTGTTCACCTGACATAATTGACCAACCATAAAATATTTGCCATTTCCGCCTTTCTCGTGTATATTGGCACAACAATGGTCCCTCCTTTTCAACTGAACCAGGTTGTGAAGAAGATTTTCTCTGCCTACAATAGTCCAGCCCCACTCAAAACTTCAAACCCATACCCCATAGTTGCCGCGGTTATTCTGCCCATGTCAGCACAATATGACATCTTGAATTGCAACGAGTTTATCCCCCACCAAAGCCTAGTGGTTTTCCCAGACTCCAATACCATCTCTTTGGTATCACTGGATTCATCCACAACTACCAATAAAGAGAACTTTGCTTACTTCTTATTACCCATAAAGATTAGTGTTGGGTTCCATCACATCTCCTTTGAGGCCCTAGTGGACACCGGAGCCACAGGTAGTTTTATGAGTGTAGAACTGGACCAGCAATTGGAACTTGACCTGAATGCAGGCACTTCAGTGATGGTTGCGTTGTCAGCCTCCCAAACCTCATACCTGGTTTGCCAACCAGTCACATTTTCAATACACCAGTTCAGCTTCTGCAATCGCTTTTCTGCTATGCCAAACTTGGTGTTTCCGGTGATCTTAGGAGTGGGATGGTGGCACTGGCAACATGTCAAGATCCACTTGGAGTCTAACATGCTGTCATTCGCTAATGATTAACTGGAGGGTGAATTTCCCCTAATTGGTACTCTTAAGAAAGCTCAAGGCCGCAGTTCTATTACGTCCCTCATCTCCCCTACAGGCATACCATCCGATCTTCCAGAAAGTTTTATGTGCTATCAAAGCATTTTCAATTCTGAAAAGGCAGATCGTTTGCCTCCCCACACTAGATTTGACTGTGGTTTTCGCATGACAATGGAGTTGGTGAATATCAACTGCCCGTTGTATCCCCACACAGCAAAGGAGGCCGCGCTTAATACCTGGTTGGATGATATGTTGAAAAAATGTGGTTGTTCAAGAAGACCTTGCCCATCGCGTCTCCCATCATCTTCACTAAAAAGCTGATGGTTCTCTCCGCCCCTGAGTGGACTATGGACAACTAAATAAAACCACAGTTTCCGATCCATACCCCCTGCCTTTAGAACAGACAATAAGCCAAGCAATCGCCAAATCTCAGGTGTTTTCTAAGCTGGATCTCGTCAATGCATTCAACCAAATTCAGAAAATGAAAGGGCAGGAATGGTTAACAGTAATCCAAATGAAGAGGGGCATTTTCCAATTTCGTGTGATGCCCTTTAATCTGAAGAATGCTCCAGCTACATTTCAAAATATGATCGACAATGTACTGGAAGAACTCCAGTCTCCCTGCACAGTTGCATATATCAATGACATTCTGGTTCACTCCCCGACTCCCAAACAACACGCTACTGACCTGGAAGCAGTTGTGGCCGCCTTACATAAGGCAGGCTTGTTTGTCAAGCCTTCCCAGTGTGATTTATATAAGGAGGAGGTTACCTTTCTCAGGAACCTTGTCCTTAAAGATGGTTACGCAATCCCTCCCAATTTGTTGGATGCTATCTGGGAATGGACAACCCTGATTACCCAGAAACAACTACGGAGTTTCTTGAGTACCATCATTTTCTTAAAAAAGTTCTCCCCAGCACATTCCCAGCTTGCTGGCCCAATCCACCCCCTTACAGGGAAAAACGTACCATTTCAAAGGATGAACGAATGCCAACAGGCGTTCGAATCTATTAAAGAGGTGTTTGTATCCCCTCCCATCTTGAAACATGCTTATCCCACAAAGCCATATATCATTGCATGTGACGCTTCATCGGTAGCCATGGGCAGTGTTGCTCCAGGAGCATGATGGCTTGGAACACCCGGTCGCCTACTTTTCCTGAAAATTCACCTCTATGGAGCAGCTTGGGCTATTTAGACAAGGAGTTAGCAGCCGTTGCATGGGCCTTAACTCATTGAATGTACCTGTTACAGGGTGCCCAACATGAATTAATAGTTCGCATGGATCACCAGGCCCTATTGTACTTTCATAAACATCAAAAATTGGCACATCAGCAACCCTGAACCTATTGGGACCTGTGCAGTTTTAACTTCAAATATGATTTTTAAAAGGTGCGCTCAATGTACTCCCCGATTTTCTCAGCCACAGCCCCACCCACTGTTCCACGGATCCAGAGGAAGTGGATCTCATTACTGTGATTCCTACCACCCAAATCCTGTCAATTGTCCCCCCTATCATTTCTTCCATTGCTCTGTCTCCTGACGCTCCATTAGTTGCTCAGGTCTTAGCCAGTCAAATAGCCTGCCATGAGGGCGTGGAGCTGGTTGAGCAGTTATCTCACCAGAAGCATAAACACTCCCTATACTCATTGAAGGAGGGTTTTATATATTTTTGGTCTCGCATTTGGGTTCCCCCTCCTTCCAAACTGAGGTATTCCGCGCACATCATGATCCCCCCATGGTTGATCACCCTGTTACTAAAAAATGCATTGATTTGATTAAATGGACCTACAATTGGGCGGGTTTGACAAAAGAAGTTCCAGCTTGGATCGCCAACTGCATTACTTGTGCTCAGGCTAAGTCAGACCACTCCAGTTGAAATGGTCTTTTACACCCCTTACAGCAGGCGGAGGGTCCTTGGACATCAGTGTCTGTGGACTTTATCGTCAAACTCCCCTGCTCCAATGGGTTTACAGTGGTAATGGTGGTGGTGGATCATTTCACAAAACTTTCCCTTTTCATTCCTTGCCATTCCGAAATTACGTTGGAGGAGACTGCCCGCCTTTTTGTGCATCACATGTTCTTGATGTTTGGTCTCCCACAGGAGATTATTAGTGACCGTGGTTCACAGTTCACAGCGCAGTTTTGGAGTGAACTCCTATCTATCCTAAAAATATCCCCCTGTCATTCTACAGCGTACCATCCCCAGTCCAATGGACAGACTGAGCGAGTCAACCAAGTCCTCAAGCAGTACCTGCGTTGCTATGCTGCGGCCGCACAGGACACCTGGGACCAAGGACCTTCCCCTTGCCCAATTTGCTTTATAAGAATGGAATGCATGCATCTACGGGATTTTCACCCTACAAAGCAACATTGGGTTACAATCCTTCGTTTTTGGTCAGACCTTGATTGTGGCCTGAGGTCCAAGCTGCCGCGGATCATGATGACCATATTAGGTCAACTCAATCCTTGGTGCAAAAACACCTCACCAAAGCTATTGATGACTACAAGAGGTTCACAGATCGTAAGTGGCTTTTGGGTCACAATATAACAAGGGTTCTTATGTTATGCTTGATACCCACCATTTATGTATTTAAGCGCCTTCTTGTAAATTTGCGAGTAAGTGTTCTGGCCCCATTTGGTGGAAGTGGTCTTGGGTAATGTGCATTCCAGTTAAAGCTTCCAGCTCACTGGAAACAGCATCCCATCTTCCACATTTCCCAGCTGTCACCTTTCAAAGGTATGGTCCCCGCAGAACCTGAACCAATCATCATTGAGGATGCGAAAGAGGCTGAGGTGGAGAACATCCTGGCATCCTGCAAGTCCTGCCAGTCTGTTCAATATCTTGTGACTTAGAAAAGTTATACAGCTTACAAGAGCAGTTGGGTCAAGGCACGCAATTGTGTGAACTGTATGGAATTGGTCGAAGTGTTTCATGATACCCACCCCAATGCTCCCTGCCCTTCCCAAAAACCTGCGAAGGTAATGGCAATCAAGTTACCCAAGGCGCACAAGAATGTGGCTTTTGTACAGTTTCCAGGTGGTGGGGCCCTTCCCTTGGAAAAAGAAAAGGGTAATGTAAGTCCCATGGAACATCCTCTGGACATTGATTGGGCCATCTTCCTGTTCCTGAGCAAGAAGGCACCAAAGAGGATGGCTTTACCCCTTGTTACTCAGGGCGATCTCGCTTACATGGTGGACAAGCGCTGGGTAACAGCCTCCCGCTTTGGATCCTGCTTCCAGTATCCACACTCACCACAGCAGAACTGCTATGGGGAATCAGTGAAATTTGCATCAAGATCGCCAAAATGAAATTGATCAGAACTAATTTGAGCAGCAATCAGCCTGATGCTCATATTTCAAATGGTCAAAAAGGTATGAAGACTGATCTATTGGCCAGAATGCCCAACAGTTGCAATTTGGTTAATACATCAATTGAAAAAGTCACCTCCTCCTAAAGTTGTCAGGAATCATCCCCAACGGGTAGGTAACAGCATCAGACACCATCAATGAGGGTTCGAAGCTCCCCTCTGGCAAATTGGGCATTGCGCCTGATGCAAGCTACTGACCAAATGAATGGACCAGCAACTGAGCATGGGCAGGTTGGACGTCTAAATCCGTTCCCAACCAAATGGTCCCACCCCTATGTGGGGTGGCCTTGGGGAATCATGCTTCTTGTCAGGCTAAACGCCGTTGCACCAACCATCAGAAATGCAGTTGAGCCTCAGTTTGGACATTTGAGGTTGAACCAACAGTGACTTGGCCTGCTGCCAAATTCTTTGATGTCAGTTCCCAGTTAAATTATCTGTTCCCCACTCCCAAACAATTGCCAGTTCAGTCAAACTTGCGGGACCTGATCTGGCTTGTTTCACCTCTAAATTAACTACTATTTAATCAGTTGCATCGCACTGAGAAAATTGTTGGTCAATTTTCCTTTCTTAAAGAATCCATTGAAAAACCTTCCTCAAAATTAATTTTTATATGTTAAGAATTAAGCCGCCTCTTCCGCTGGCACTCTCATGCCCCTTGGGGTTAATGGAAGTGTTCGTCTGGTATTTTATTTTGTGCCTGTATGAAATTCTGGCTCACCAGCAGATAGTGGTGAAACTCCTTTCTGGTTTCATATTTATCATACCAGCATCAGTGCCTTGGGCATTCTGGTTTGCCGTTCAGGTGCTCTGGCATTTTGGCTGGCGGGCCAGTCTAATTCTTACTTGCTGTTCACCTGACACTAATACAAAAATCTATTCCCTTTAGCCATTAATTTTTATTAAAACTAATATAAAGAGTTTTCTTTTACCAGAAACGTTTTTATTTATAATAGAAAACTACAGATAACCCAACAATCTTCTTAGTGATAGTTGTTGGTTCTATTATTGTTGGGTTGTACAGAGTCATAAGGTTAAAGCTCTGAGGATAATGACTACGCTAGACCTGAGAAGTTCAATTCATAAACAATTAACTAAGTTTGAGTTGTGATTAGTTGCATTATCTCTAATCAAACAATAACCTGTAAACACTAATAAACTATGTTCAACTCTCTTTCCCCTCAAATTTCTAAACATATCTAATGCTTGGGTAAACTATTTTCATCCAGAATTATCCCAGTTGTTAATTTTTTCAAGTACAGGGGCACCTCTTAGCGTCCTATTAATGGAAATGGATTTTGCCTTGGTGGAAAAAGTGTTTAAATACTTCAAAATTGTGGCAGGTTTGCTAATCCTTCTATATTTTTTACACAGAGATTTCTGACACAATCATTGCTCTGAGACTGGAGACTGAATTTATGGTGGGAGAAACCAGACAGGGGGGCTGCCGCTACCCATATAGCTACAGGGTCGCCCCACATTAGCTATTAGGGTAAGCTGTCAGACATTCACTTTCTCGACCTAGGAGAAAGAATGTTGGAGGTATGAGTGCTTCTGAATCTGCTACCATGATTGGCCCATCACCTGCCCAAACTTCAAAAAATATTGCAGTTATAAATGATATGAGTACAAAAGGCGAAAAGACCCTAGTGGATTCTCGGTGGAATCCTGACTATTGGAGAAATAAGGATTATAATCAAAATCATCCTAAAAAGGTAAAAACTTATAATAGGATTACTCCGACTTCTCAGCCAAATCTGAGGTGTTCAGTATCGCATGGATCTGAACCACCGCGAGGTGAAAAGATTTTACCCATTGATGATTGGGTGCAAATGAACAAATCATTACCGCTCAGATCTGAACCCTCCCAAGGTGTGACAATTCCATTTTGACAATGATAGGGTAAGGATTAACCAATCATTACCACAAAAAGTCAGCCCACCGCCAAGGTGAAAAGATTTTACTAATTGGTGATTGGATAAAATACATCAAATCATTACCACACAGGTTGGTTTTACCTCAAAAAAATTTCATCTTTGATCTGATAGGCCAAAAACCTAGATTTCCTAATTTGGAAGACTGAGCTTCATATTCTTTTTTTTAGTACTAGATGGTCCCAACATGAGGGGGATTCATCGATGTTTATTGAATTACGCCTGGGCTCCTAAGAGCCTGAGGCAAGGGAAGGGGAGGGAGGAGGCATCGAGAAAGGGAGGGGGGTTTGCGCGCCAGAGCCGTGCTGCAGTGACAACTGAGCGGGGGAGGGTTGGCGACATAGTGCAGACCTTCAGGGACATCTCAAAGTGTACCTGAAAGTGGGTGATCATTTGTAGAAGGGTCCACACCTGCTGGTCAAAGGCAGCACGAAGGAATGAGTTATGGATGGTCCAGATGGCTGTGGCATAGGCGAGGACATGGAGGGGTCGGTGGCAACCAGGCAATGTCTTCTCAAACATGAGGTCTTGCACAGGGTGTCCAGACCAGGGCTGAGCATGGAGGAGCGCGCAGGCCTTTGGCCAAAATGCGGCAACACCTGGACAGGTGAAAAAATGATGGAGGTGGGAGTCAATAGGCTCCGCACAGCGGGGGCAGCTTCAGTGCTGGAAGGTAGGGCCAGTCCGGTCCCCTGTCCTGTATGAACAGTGGAGCACCCTCCATAAGGTTTTGGACACCTTTTCTGACAGGATGGGGTGATAGACGTCCTTCCACAATTCCTTAATGTTTAAATCTCATGGAGGGAGGGAGGAGCTCAAGGAGTCTTGGGTGGATGGGAGGACGATCTTGGGGGTTGAGGCGAGTTGTGACAACTTGTTCATTGTGCACAATTGCATGGCGACGGGGGCTGAGGCCAGGGCCTTCCCTTCTGTATGGGAAGGCATGGTGGATCCGCGCGCCTACTCGTTTCAGGGCAAGAAGAGCCTGGTTCCAGTAGGGGGATGAGGATGGTTTCAGGCGACGGCCTGGGTTTGTGAGACACTCTCCTAATGAGGTCAGAGATGTAATAGGAAGACCCAGAGCTGCTGACACTGACTGGCGGAGGGCGGGCGCCCATTGGGGCATGGGGGTCGCGTACCAGCAGACAATCGGCCATAGGAACTTCAGGAAGATTTTGGTGGCGTGGGATCGCGTGTCCAGAAGCCTAAGCCCCTTCATTGCAGGGTCAGGCAATGGTTGAGAGGGCCATTGGTGGATGGTTTGAGCCCCAGATACAACAGCGGAGGAGTACATTGAGCCGCGTATAAAAGGCATCTGTGAATGGGCAGACGTGCGCTAGGAACCAGACTTTGGAGAGGAGGAACACATTGGCCATCAGAGCTTGACCCTGGGGGGTGATGTGCCGCCAGTTCCAGCTGGCAATCCTGATTTAACTGCTGCGAGGAGCAAGTCCTCATTGTCCTTTAGCGCAACTCCTTGTTGGTTGGTGAGAACGCCCAGGTGACGGAAGGTACCGCGCACAGGTTCAGTACCAAATGGTGGGGGGAAGGTGGGGGAGCTGACCTGTACAACTGTTGTCTTGGAGGTGTTGACCATGGCGTTGGACGCCTTGGTGTACCTCTCAATGGTCACAGCAGCTAGGGCAACATCCCCAGGGCAGCCAAATGTAATGGCAGTGTCATCTGCAAATGCCATGGTGCGTGTGGGGGCTTTACCTGGGACCAAAATCCCTGTTAGCTTGTCCTGTAAGGAGGCCAAGAGGGGGTCAAGGGTAATGTTAAAAAGGATAGGGCTCAGGGGGTCCCCTTGCCGGAGACCTTGTCCAACTGGTACTGCCACTGTAAAACCCATTGGCGCCAGGACTCTGGTGTGGAGCTGATCATAGAGCGCTGATATCCAGCGCCTAGCTGCGGGGGAGATGGAAGCGGGCCAGGGAAGCATCAATATACTTCCAGGCTACCCGATCATATGCTTTCTCCATATCCAGGAGAGCCACAAAGCCATTCACCTTACGAGAGTTAGCAGTCAAAGTCACGTGAAGGTCATTATAGTTGTCCCATAACGACATCCCCGGAATAAAACCGTGCTGGGATGGGGAGAGGCGAGGTGACACCCATTTGGTGATGCAGTTGGCCAGAAGCTTCGTGAAGAGCTTGTGGTCTGTGTTGATCAACGCTATGGGGCGCCAGTTCGCCAGGTTCTCACGGTCTGACTTCTTGTGAATGAGGGTCATTATTGAGCCTCTGGAGTCGGGGAGGACCTCGCCATTCACCAAGAGTGCAGCGAAGAGGTCGCGGAGGGTTCTGGCTATCACTGCAGGTTCCAGAAGCTACACCTCGAAGGGTATTCCGTCTGGGCCTGGGGCTTTAAGCCGTGGGGATTTCAGAAGGGTTCCCATCACCTCCTGGATGGAAATAGGCGCCAGTAGAGCCTAATCAGCCTGTGGGTCGATGGGCGGCTCTGGAGCCCGCCACAGGAAGTCTTGAATGTCCGATGGGTCCACCTGGGTGGCATGGAAGAGGCTGGAGTAGAAGAGGTGTAGTTCCTGCGTGATTTCCTCCTTATCTGAAGTGGTTATAGTGCCAATCTTCAGTGCAGTAATATCCTGCGCTGTTGACCGGGCTTTCTGTTTCTGAAAGAAGAAGCGGGTGGGGCGTTCCCATTGAGCATAGTAACGAGATGTTGTAAAGTTTTCTGCCCGTTCTTCCTGCAGTGTGAGCTCCAAGCGGAGTGCTTCCTGCGCCGCTTTCCAGTCTTCCAACCATCTGGGAGAGGGCGAAGGCTGGCAGTTTCGCTCTAGATGTCTGATTCTGGCTTCCGCCCTTTTGACTCTGGCGCGAGCTGCAGTCATCTGGGCTTTGGCACAGTTGTAAGCAACGCGGGTGATGCCCTCCTTGGTCACCGCCCATTTAGCCTTGTGGTCAAGCAGGTGGGGTGGGGGGAGGTGAGAGTCTCCCGGATGGTCATAGACAGCTTCTCCTTAGTGAAGGGGTTGTTGAGAAGAGCTGGGGCAACCCTAGGCCAGAACCTACGCGACGGTCTAAGTGTGGTGGTGAGGACAACGGTGAGTGACCTGTGATCACTCAGATGGTTGTCACGAGAGATGGGAGAGGAGACGCGGCCAATTAGCAGGGGGCCAATCAGTGCCATATCTATGAGTGACGCTGACTGTAAAGCTCCTCCATCATACTGGATCCTAGTCATGCAACCTAGGCCAGACGCGGAGGGTGGAAGCGCATCTATAAAGCCACTCAGGCGAAAGAAATCCTGGAGGCGACTTGATCCAGGGCGTTCCTTTGCTGCAGGGGGGTAAGAGTCACGGACGCGACTTATGGTTGTGTTGAAATCTCCTAAGAGGACTGTATTCCGTGGGAGATTGAGTTGGAGGAGCTCTTCCAAGAGCCGATTTTGCTCCTGACCTGCATTAGGCAGGTAGATGCTTGCAGCGAAGAAGGAGAAGTCAGGAGTGGTGAGTTTGGCCAGTATGAGGCGGCCACCTAGATATTGTGAAAAAGAATGGGTTTTAACCCGGGGATTCAAAACAATAAGGGCAGCATGGTTTGTCCAGAAGGAGTTGCCTCCAAACTGTTCATTCCATGCAGATTGTTCGTGGGGGAGGATATGGGGCTCCTGGACAGCAGCGATGTCAATTTGTGCTGACCTGAAGTTGCAGAGAAGGCGGGCTCTCCTCTTAAAGTCCCGCAACCCATTTACATTGATGGATTGCAGGGCCAGGGTGTTACCATGGGGACTCATAGCTGTTCCCCTCCATGTCCTGGGGGTTGCCAGCGCTTAAACCTGCTGCTGTGAGGCGGCTAGTTTTGAGTCCTTTAGCTTGAATATTAGCTGCAATCCGTGAGGAGCGTCGAGGGTTCTGAGGGGAAGGAGAGGGTGGGGGGCGGAGGACCCAGTAAGCCAGCCTAGGATGCTGCCCCCGCTCCGTTGCAGGGGAAGGACCTGAGGGTGCTCAATGGTGACCTCCGCGGTATACCCCATTTGATGCGTCTGAGTCCATATTCACTTCCTCCAACACTGCAAAGGATCCGCGCTAAATGGACTGTGGGGTTGGGGTAGGACTCTTTGAGGTGGCACTTCTACTGCAGGCCGCGAGTTGCCAGTCCATGCTGGTGGGCATAGCTCCATTGGGAGCTGAGGGTTGATGCGATAAATTGCTGGTGGAGGTTGGTGGGGGTGCCGCGGAGCCCTGAGTGGGGGTGGCTGACGAGGGGCACCCTGTGGGAGATGCCTTGCGCTTGGTGAGAGAGGGAGTTGACTCTGGGAGATTGGAGGGGGTGCCCACTGGAAGGGGGGCATGAGCGCGAAGGTATACCATACCAATAGTGGGGTTAGCTGTTTCAACTGCTAGGCGTAAGGCCTCAGGGGATAGGTCTTGAATGGGAACCCATTGTGTGGGTTGTGGAATTGCTGCTGCGGCCACGTATGATTGTTTTTGGCCTGGTTTAGGCCCCTGGGTGGTGGATAAGAGGGCTTGTTTTCGAGCTGTGCAGCCACTATACAAGTGTCCAAGGGCGTTACACCATGAACACCGGGGGCGCGCCTGATCAGGGTCGACAAAAAAGATCTCAGGGCATGCCCCAACTACCGCCACACGAGAGAATACCTCAATGTTGCGGGATACAGTGGGGGAGGGGATGAATGACGCCCTAGCAGTGCGAGCTCTATGAGTGGGAGCATAGTAAGAGGGGACGCTAAAGTCCACTGAAAGAACAGACCCAAACTCCATTAAACCACGATGGAGCGCCAGTTTAAGAGACTCAGGATCAACAGTCATTGGTAGGTTGGAAAAAGTAACACATGAAATTTTCTCCAGGTGAGAGCATGTGCGGGAGATGCGAAGAGATCCACGCGGAATAATGACCTGGAGGGTGGCAGCATGGTCAGCAAGGGCAGCTTCAGTGAAGCCCACATCGATGTAGTGGCCCTCCAGTGATTCATGGATGGTGGTGTTAATTGGGAATGTCTCCGCAATCGCTGCAAAGTATGAGAAGTAATCCTCCATATAGAATTCAACAGGGTTATGCCCATAATAAAGGCAAATTGCGTGGGAGAGTGTTGAGCGAGGTAGAGCTTTTTGCGCTCTAGTTTCAGCCCATTTCTTCTTAACATCAGCAATAAACGCCACTTCGCGGGGATCAGCTTTGGGTAGCGTTGGTGCCAGAGGTTTTTGCCACGCCCCAGTGGCTCCTTTGGTACGTTTGTGTTTGCTTTGGGCTGCACACACACACACACACACACACACACACACACACACACACACACACACACACACACACACACACACAATCGTGGGTTGAGTGAGAGCTGGTGGTTTGGACAAGTTTGCGGAGTTCCCTTGTTGCTGGAATGTTACAGCAGTTGCTGGTGTCATATTAAATTGAGGGGCGGATTGTTGGGCCTCACTAACTGGGGAGGCCCATCCTGATTGGAATTAACTCCAGCCAATTGGGAGGAGGGCGATGTTTCATCACCATCCCAATCTATTTGGGTAAATTCAGCCCGAGTATTTGCTGTGATTTCGTGGGCAAAACTCACTGGCTGATTGGTGAATTGGTCATTTTCAGCATATGGGGATAAAGTGCCGACTTGAGAAGTGCCAATTATGGGGTTTAAATGGGACGGGTGAGATTGGAACTGGTGTGAAGTTCCAAAATCCAAACCATTTGAATCCTCATTGGGAAGAGTAGATTGTCCCAATTTGGTGCTTAGTGAGCCAGAATGTGCGTCTAATCCAACCTTACATCTGAGGGTTTGGGGGCCAGGTAGCTGGTTATCGCCCCTCATGGAGGGAGCCAGAAACACGGTGTCAGCAATAATAGATGGGGCTGAACTAGCTGACACAATGGGGGAGGTGAATGCCTGGATGGGCTGAGTTGCATTCAATTGATCAGACGCCATTAAAACAGCGTGGGTGATGGCCTCCTTGGTTGGAGGGGGCCCAGCGGGTTGGTGGGAGGCAGCGCACACAGAGCTGTTAGGCGTGCAGGTTGCAGAAGTGCGATCAGGTGAACTGGCGCTAATTGAAGTAGCTCCAGGTTGGGGGGTGGTGCCTGCTTTATGGCCGCTGCTTGAGAGCGGGTGATTCTGGTTGACCCTGAGGTGGGTAACCGAGGGTTGCTTCGTTTGGGGGTGGTGCTGGCTCGTTTGGCAGAGCCTGCGGGTTCTTTTGCGGGGTTTCCCGCCATATTTGCTAATAGTTTTTGTAAATCTCTTTAGTGGAGCTAAATTTCAGGCTGAATTGATTTTTCAAAAAGTGATGCTTAGCAGAAAGAGAGTCCATGTTTAAATACATTGATTACTAGAAAGTGGTTAACATAATTAAATTCCTAGACACTAATTGTCAAAATTGGCCTTCCACAATTACATGGGGACAATTGGTCATATAGTATTAATGATAATGTGATCATAAAAGAATTTTGTAGTTCTGAACAATTTGATGACAGCAAGAAATCATAAGAATTAAAAATTAAAACTTTGGGAGCATTTGACAATTGATTTTCACCAGGATGCCTAAAGCCTAGCTGGCGCTAATTTGATAATTTAATTAATACTTTCTGTAATGCTTAGAATACCTCAAGTATCTGAATATTGTATTGGTAAACAAACCACATACCCAAAAGAGAGTTCCCTTAAAATAATGGAGATCTAGGTAGCTTCACCAATTTAAAGAAATTTTTCTTAAAACAAATGAAACTTGGGAAACTCAGAATTTCTCTACTGACTCCAGAGTCCCATTTGGCTGAGGTACAATGGCCAATCCAATTCCATCGCCTTTGAAGGTCTCTAGAGTAATCTATATACCACATAATAAACTAAGGTGTTAGAAGGGTGTTTTATTGATTACACTACTAATCAACTTAATTTTTCATAAATTTAAATTTAAATTAAATTTAGTTTAAGCAAATAGGTAGATTTATTATTAATAGCACAGCAGTGGGATTATTCTTTAGAGCTCCAAACTGGGATTTAGATGTTGCTACATGCAGGTTATAAAGTGAACCTCAGAGCTAAATTACCAAATAGTTTAGCCATGAAAGCCCCTTTGATCCCAACATCAATGGCTGTCCAAAAACAAAAACTCAAATCAAAAAATTTAGCTGATAATTAACAAATAATTCATTTTTAAAAAGTCAAAAATTAAAAAGCAATTGTTATATTTTTGGGCAGTAAAGTTGAGATCTACCTTAAGGGTCACACAGCTCAAACTCACTTGAAAAATAGACAGATGATATGGGGATTGTTGGTACTCCAAACAGACTGAAAATATAAGAAAATAGGAGCAATTGCCCTGACAACACTTTTATTTATTTAAATATATACAGCAACTCCTAGCTCCTCTTCTCTTTTTCTCCTACTAACAATTTCCTCCTTTCAATAGCTTATCTTGCTTATAAAGCAGTGACTTCAGATGGTTTTGTTCTCATACCTTAGACTATTCTATTCCACCAAGTATCATTGGTTTCAGCTAGTATTCTTAACTCTCTATCGCCCTAATTTGAGGCGATTTAAATTATATTTGAGATAATGTCAACATCAACTTAATGCCTTATTATGAGGCGATCCAATAGCAACCCATTATAACCCAATATATCCTTATCTCAAGGAACTCAAATAATCACAAATATCATCCTAGTCAGCGGATTCTCACCATTACATAATAACTCTTCAGGGCTTATAATTCAGTCATATTGGAATCTTGACATTAACTCCCCTCCCCTTGACTGGACGATAAGCCTACTATTGTTTATGCACTTGAAGAAACTTTGCATGTATGCATAGAAATGATTTGACCACTTGCTGGGTCTTTGATGGTATATGCATTGACACCAGTTATCTCAATTTAATATTAACGGACCAACCCAGATGTAGGCTAACTTGTGTTTCCACCCAAAACCATGCTGGTCGTGGAACAAAACCATCTCACCTTCTTTATTTGGATCAACCCACTACATCATACCTGATTGGTGTCCTGATTTCTAATCTTCTTGGCCAAGATAAATGAGTATGCTTCCAATTGCAACTTGATAAACGTGTTAGCTAAATTCATCAAGTAATGGTGGGGATCCATTCTTCCTTTATCTTCTACACACAAATAAAGCAATACCAGAGGTGCGGGATGCCATCCATATAACAGTTGAAAATGGCTCTTCCCCATAGCGGAATGGTAGCTGATATTGTAAGCAAAGACAGCATTAGACAGGAGGGAACTCAAATCTGAGGGTTTATCAGTTACCAGCTTCCTAAGGATGTTCACCAGCCTCACATTAATCCGTTCACCCATTCCATTAGACTCAAGGTGATATAGAGTCATCAGAACCCATGGATGCCCATGAGCTCGTTCAATTGAGAGATGTGTGAAGTGAAGTTGGTTCCATTATAAGTAAGAATGAACTAAGGGCAGCCATGTTGCTGGTTAATACAGTACATAATTAACTTGGCCACTATGACCGCCCCCAAATCCTGTATTGCCCATGCTTCAACCCACCTGGTCAAGTGGTCAATAGCCACCAGAATGTACTTAAACCATCTGACCGCCATTGACAGAGGTATGATGATATCAAGGGAAACCATATGCCAAGCAAAATGTGGTTTTAATAACTGGTACGCGGTCTTCTGGTGGAATGGCTTTTTCACTTGGCACTGGTGGCAACAGGAAATGGTTTCAAGAAGTTGAAGTTCATAATTTCCCAATAGTACTAAGGGCACAACAACTCCATTGTCTTGTGCACACCACCATTCCCAACTGCCTTGTGGGCGCTCAGAAAAAATTCAGGCCATGCTGAGGGTCACAGAAAATTCACTGTAGAATCTCTGATCCACTTGTGCTTTTCCCCATTCCGTTGGAAGGTATTCTCTTGCATATCATTTAAACGCTTTTATCACTTGGGGCATTTCTTCATCATATTTTCCGCTGAGAATCTTCTTGTACATCACATCGTTGATATCTTCCATCTCAGAAATGGTCAGCAATAGAGATAAACAGTCAGCGTTCTGATGCTTAACTCTTGGCCAGTGAAGGATAACGAAGTCATAAGCCTGCAGCTTAAAAGCCCTTTGAGCTAAACGCCCTTCAGGCTCTTTAAGGTTCTGCAACCAATGTAATGATGCGTGATCCATTATGAATTTAAACTTTACCTCATGCAATTAGGCTCTAAATTGCTTATATGCGTAGATCACCGCTAAGCACTCCTACTTGGTCATGGTATAATTAAGCTCGTGGCAGTTCAGACTTGACTGCAGTATGCAACGGGATGCTCCTATCCCTCATCATCTTTCTGAGGAAGTTTCTTCCCAACAGCAGAAAGGGACACATCCATCTGAACAACAAACTAACTATCTAAGTTTGGATAGCTTAGTACCGGCGCAAAGATCAGCACTATCCAAAGTGTATTGATGACTCTTCATACATTCAAACGCAGCATCATTCTTTAATAAACCAAAATAATGGACCCCAATACAGCTGAAGTTGGGGATAAAGCGTCAGTAGTAACTGATCATTCCCAAAAATACCTGTATGTCACTTTTACTATTATGGGTAGACATTTTTTGGATGGCCTTCGCCTTGGATGGCTGTGGTTTCAGCCCTTAGGAGTCTACCAAAAACACCAGGAATTTCAACTGTTCTTTGAAATAGTTTACATTCTCAAGACTTAATTTTTATGTTTGCCTCAGCAAGCCGGCATAATACTGCTTCTAAATGATCAAGGTGCTCAGAAAAGGTTTGAGAGAAAACATTGTTATTGTCAGGATATACAAGGACACTCAACAGCTTCAGGTCACTGAGGATAGTGTTCATGGCTCGTTGGAACGTAGTTGGGACGTTAAACAGCCCTTGGGACATATGGGTCGGTTGGAAGAGGCCTTTGGATGTGATTATGCCACATTTTTCCTGTTCCGCCATGGGAAATCAATTTGCTTGTACCCCAATATCAAGTCCATCGCTGAGAAGTAATGAGCCCCCCTAACCAATCCAAAGCATCGTCAATCCGTGGTAAGGGGTATGAGTCCTTTCTTTTAATACTATTGAGCCTCTGGTAGTCTATTACCATGCGGTTGATGCCATCCTTCTTTTTTACAATTAGAACAGGCAAAGCCCACGGGCTTTTGGACGGTTCAAGCATCCCTTGCTCTAGCAACTTGTCAATTTCATCAGTGACAACGTCTTCCACTGCCTTTGATTAGTAGATCGGCCAAGACCTTATAGGGGGATGATCTCCTGTGTCTAATTGATGGATAACCCCCCAAGCATCTCTAAATCGTGGTTGTCAACGGAAAAAAGCTCCTTATACTTCTGAAATAAAGCTATCACTTGGACTTTTAGTTCTTCTGATAGCCATATTAAGTTCTTTTATGGTACCACTGTCATTAGCTGGGCGTCAACGTGACAGTTAGACCAAATTGATCTAATGAACTGAACTCATGACCCTGAAGGACTTCCTTAATCAGGTCAAGTGTAAATACACCACTATTTGGTGTCAGTGGATTTGCATTGGTTTGCTATGGAGATTTGCTAACAAATTCTGGATCTCTCCACGCCCTAAGAGTATAATCCCTGGAGCCACATTAGGCTCAAGCCTCGTTGCTGATAGGGCCCAATGACCTCTCCATAAAGCCCAATAGGCACTTCCACATCTAATTAAGTGTTGACTAGGACTTAGTGTCTGGAAGGAATATATATAGGCCCTGCAGCTCTAAGAGGTAGCCCTTGATAGACGTATATCTGTTGGGGAAGGGGCCAAGTCTTGCTTTTTAGTCTATGATAGCAAACTAGATTCACCCAACACTATATACAAGGTTGATATGAACCATGTGCACTAGATCCTTTGTCACTCCACTAGAAGTAAAATAAATTGGAATTCTTTGTCCCAAAATTGCAAAGATCTCCTCTTTCATATCAATGACATCCCCAAAATATCGCAGGAAAGCAGTTTTAATTAGCAAGTCATAATTTTTGTTTGGTAGTACAATTGCTGGAGCTACAAAAACAATGGACCCAAACCACAAAGTTAGTGCATTGTATGTTTCCTCAGAGATGGTGCTTTCCGCTCCAGTGGTCCCATACACCATTTGATGGTCCACATCAGTTTTTAAAGTTTACTTTGCCATAAACTTAGTGGAAACTATGTTAACTGGAGCGCATGTATCTATTATAGTGCAAACTTTATTTCTTGCTACAAAAATATCACATTATGTACACTAAGAATAAGAAGAATATTGACTGTTTAATACGTGGACATTTACAGGATCACTTTTTTGCAAGAAAACTCATTATCCCCTCACCAAATGTAGGAATTCTTTCTCAATGGCATCTATTGGAAGGGCAACGTTTACTCCTTTCAGAGTTGCAAATCCGCGGAAGAAAACAGATTGTCAGAGGAAGATCGATCAAGCATTTGGCGGGCGTATGGCTTCAGTTGCTCTGGAGGTCCTTCATTCACCATGGCCTTAGCTTGAGCTCATGTCACTACATTCACTCCTCCAACTGGGTGCTGGTATATAATCCCATCATTGTTTGAGGGACCTCCGTGGGATATACAACTATTGATTCAAGGACTTTTGGGGCTGGGATCGTGGAGGTAGAAAGTCTGTTAGGATTTTTGCCCATATTCTCAGCCTGCTAGATTACCTAGTGTCGCTAGGGGAAAATTTCCTAAGGTGAAGTGAATCAGAAATTGGTTAACCCAAGATTTGGAGGAACTACATTTGAGGGATTTTGGAGTATTCACCTGGTCATATCATTGGGGATCAATCCAGATGAATACCTAATATCTCATTGGTTGGAGTAGCCGACGAAATAGGGGCATCTGATAGTAATTAACTATCAGGTGTACCTATTGGGATCAGATGGGTTTCATCAACGACTGATTAGGAATGAATAGTGAGCTTTGAGGTGAGTGATGCCACCTGCAACTAGTGAATTGATCAGTTGGTGAAGTGACTGCCATAATGGATAACAAGTCCCATTACCTAAGCAGGTCGCTAGCCAATAATGGTTGTTTCACTTGGATCAATAAGAAAACGTTAGGGACACATTTTCTGACTCTTTCCGTTTAAGGTCTCAAGATTGTCCAATGACAGAATCCTAGCCAGGGTGGGGAAGACCTTCGCTGCTGAGAGAGGAAGGGTGATTCAATGGCAACAGCTGCCATTTCATCGAAGAGGTGTCAACCAAGGGTTAGATGGCTGAATCCCTTACTATATAGTTCCCTAGGATACACTATAATAAAAAATAGACATTAAAAAAGTATCAGTATTATTAGTATTATTAGTAATATTGTCAGTTTGGTGTATAGTTAGACTATCAGCATCCATTGTGAAGTTCCATCTCATGGATATTATTGCAGAAGGCAATAATTGGAAGACTCTCAGAGAGAAGAGTAGAGATCTGAGCAGGGATCTAGAGATGAAGGGAACCACAATCAGGGATAACTGCTGACTGTGTGTTGGGCCAAAAAGAGACTGTCATCAGGGTATCTGGACAAAGATCGGGTGGACAGGAATATAGGGAATGAATCCCTATGAGTATGACTTATAGAGTATTTAATCAGAAGTACTGGCCAAAGCGTTGGGCCTAATAATAGTTCAAACTAACTACAGATAATAGTCTCCATACTATAATGGATAATACATTCTATACAATGCGAAGTGCATGAGGAAATTGAACCTGTGCAGTAAAAAGATTACTAGGGCTGTAAACCAATAATAACCCAAAGTGTAAATTTTACAAGTTAGTGCTCACTACAGGAGTAGTTGAGTAAAGAATCTATTACAATGTTATTTAAAGAAGATGTTTTTAATTTTGAAAATAAGTTACTGAAGGAATTAACGAAGATAGAATGTGAAGAGGATCACATTTAGTGGCATTACCCAGCTCAGCAGTGGAGCTCTGCATGAAGCAAAATGAATATACTCAAGTACAAGGAAAAGGACTTGCAGCCTAGATATGGAACTATCTAGAGCTTCAAGGAAACCAGTTCCACCAGACATCTACTTGAGATGAAGAGTAACAGCAGGGCCAACATGGGTTGGAATTGGGCCCGCTGTAAATAGTCCCAAGGAACAACAGTATCAACTCAGTTTTAAATTAAATCTGCTTTAAATAGTCCTGAGGAGTGAGTGTTTAGATGAAGCATTGGATGAAATAGGAAGGAATCAATCCGGAGAATTGGATTGCCATACCAATTAAGAGATGAAGTCAAAATAGGAAATGATTGATCCAAGATAGTGGAGGAAATCGTTTGACTTAATAACACTCAATCACTGGTCAGAAGTTGCTGGAGGCGAGTTCATCAATTCAGGAGAATTTGGATGAAGCTAAAGAGGCCAGAACGACCTGTGTAATTAAGGATAGCCATGAAGGCTGAAAATCGTTTTCAGGAGAAAAAACGAGCTGGACAATTGGACGAAACTGTTGGCTGATACAAGATCCAAAGGCATCAGTTGCCAAATAAGAGACGAAATTAGGGCCTGTTGGACAAATTTCCAGTCGAGATTAAAGGCCTAATTCAGGATAACTACTAAAGTTGGCAAGTATGGCCTATACATGAGAAGACAGCACAGCTGGTCATATAGGGAGAAAGGTCAATACTAATGGGTAGTATTGAGCCTAAGAGAAAATAATTCCAATGTTCCCAGCGGACCTCTAAGCCATTAATAGTTATGTTCTGAGATTTTGGTCAAGTCCCAGAAGGGGACCACTGAACCAAATGGTTGGTTAAATCTTAAAATATAAGATTTTAAACCATAATAACTGGTAGGTTTAAGTACCCAGGACCCAGTTAGGATGAAGGGAAAAGAAGGATCTCTGAGCCTTTTTGTAGGTTGCAAGTCCCATTGCAAAAGAAAAATACAAAAAATATAGAAAATGTTAAAATATTGATTTTATGGTCTAAGAGTTTCAGACCTAAGAAGCAACAAGAAATCCTGATGCCAAATGGAGAAAATTCCACCCTTGATGAGATAAAATTATCAGCTGGGGTAGCTGAAAGTCTTAACTTATTGGTTGGTTAAGAGAAAAGCGCTGATCTGTCGGAAGGCCAGCAAGAAGAGGTGCTCAAAATGTTGAAAAGTATTGGAGAATATTTGCCCAAAAATGACCAGGAATTGGGATACACATGAAGTGAATTGCAAGGTCAATAATGGGAAAATCTGCTGATCAGGCCAAATTGAGATGATTCCATGATTTTGAGTCTCTCAATGAAATGGGATTACCAGCCTGGGTGGCCAAAAGCATACACCTATTGGTTAATAGAGAGCAGCTCGCTGATCTGCTGGAAGGGCAGAAGGAGGAGGTGCTCGAATTATTTGAGAAATATTGGGAAGTGTTCGCTCAGAATGACCACAATTTAGGATGCGCACAATATGTAATTCACAAGGTTGACACTGGGGAAAACCTACCAATAAGGATGAGACCAATTTGAAGATCAAAATCCACCAAAGTGGTATTGGAGGATGAGATCAGCAAACTAGTGAAGCATGGGGTTCTAGTTCCATCATCAAGTCCCTGGGAAAGTCCAATTTTGATCGTGAAGAAGAAGGATGGATCAAATTGGGTGGTGATTGACTATTGGAGGCTAAACAAAATTATGAAGAAGGATCTGTATCCCCTACTGAGTATTGACAATGCGCTGGATTGATTAGGAGAAGCGAATTATTTCTCTGCAATGGACCTAACCTTGGGATACTGGCAGATTGACTTTCCAGAAGAAGACCAAGAGAAATGTGCGATTATAACCGTTCAGGGGTTATACCAGCTGATGAAGATGTCCCAGGGTTTTTGCAATGCGCCCACGATGTTCCAGAGGGCCATGGACGCGATATTAAGCGACCTGAAGTTGTCATGCATCCTGGTATATCTGAGTGATATCAATGTGTTCAGTAGAATGTTTACTGATCACCTCCATCACTTAGAAGTTTTTAAGAGACTGTCCGCAGCTAACCTGAAGATCAAGCCAAGTAAGTGCCACTTCTTCAAGAAAGAGTTGGAGTACCTGAGATTTATGATCAACGCAAATGGATTGCAGCTGCAAACCCAGAAGATAGCAGCTATATAGCACATAGCTGTACCAAAGAGTGTCTGAGACATTCAAGTATTTCTTCGGATGGTCATATACTATAGAAGATTTAATCAGGACTTCACCCAAATAGCCAAGCTTTTATTTCATTTATTTTTAAATTTATTGCGGGGAAGACTGACCATGGGACGGACACTTCCGAATATGACTCAGACGAGACAAAACTCAGTACCAGGTGAGGCACCCCAGAGAAGCGTTGCTATCTCTTGTTGCCAGCGGGAACGCCACTTATGGGAAGGGGGAGGGAACGTGTGTAGGGGGCGTAGCCACTATTGAGCACGTGTGGAGGAAGGGGTCTGATTTGACGAACCAGACTGGGAACCAGGAGGAGACCAGCTGCCGGCGACGTGGTGGGAGATATCCAAACATCCATGCTTGAAAGTGATCCACCAAATGAGACCAGAATCTGTGGACAGCTTCAGGGAGGGTGGGGATGAATCCGGCGATGGCATCCAAGACAATCGTGTGGATAGTCCACATGGCGATTGCAGCCACCAGAGCACGAAGGGAGGGTGGGAGGGGGAGGCCATTGATGAAGCAAACATATCTCTTGACAGACTGAAGGGATGTGTTTGATCCTGGCCTAGCAGACGTTGGACTTCGCGCCATATTACTTTAGAGGTGGGGCACTTCTCCAGGCGGTGAAACAGCGTTCCATACTGGCCACACATGACACAGGATGAGTGTAAAGCATTAGAGCGCTCAGCTGTACGATACACCCGCCTCAGGCAGCGCCACACATGGGAACGGACTTGAGGCTGCAACAGAGGATGGTGTGCATATTTCCAGATAGTCTTTTGGGTCTCAGTGGAATAAGGGATGTCCATCATGTCCAGGTAGTCCACCCTGGATAGGACATGGGGTCGAATGGGGATCACGCCATCATGGATGGGTAGCCCCTGTACCTCTTGTGTGAACTGAGGAGAGGGGCGGCCTCTTTGGGTTGTATGTCCACTAATATGAATTCTCCACTCTGCGCTTCGCATGGAGAGTAGGATTCGTTTGTAGTGGGTTTTTGTCCCGTGAGGACCTGTGGCTGATGTGTGTGATGCGAGGTATTTCATCAGGGAGTGGGGGTTTGATGGATTGTTGAGGCCCAAGGCTCGGGAGAAGTTGGAGCAGGCTGCGCGGGACCAGTGTTGGGATGGGAGTGTAGGAGCAGTGACGGCCGCAATCCAGGTGCCTAGGATCTTGGCGGCATGGGCTTTGAAGTCAAGTAGGCCCATGCCACCATGATGATGAGGGCCAAACATGACCTCTAGCCGTACTGGTGGAGGGCGGCCTGACCAAAGCCAACCTTGTAGCAAAGCATACAGGGATTTGAAGAAGCTTGGGGAGAAGGGGATGGCGTGGGCTCCAAACCAGACTTTGGATAGGAGCATAGAGTTGGCAAGAACAACCCTGCCAGTGAGGGTAGTAGGGTGGGCTCTGAGAGAGGTGATTCGCTTCGTCACGTTGTCCAGTATATGGCCCTCCATTACTGCTGACGCGTATCCTCCTGCCTCCAACCACACGCCCAGATGGCGTACCGGTCCTATGGTAGGTCGCGGCACAAAGGGGAGCACCAGTGGAGCGGTGTGTTTGAGTTAGTAAGGCGTGGACTTGGGCGAGCAGCTGGGCTGGGTTGGGAACTACTTGCTGGGGCCCAGCAGTTCTGAAACCGACCAAGGAGGATGATTTCAGTTTTGGAGGCGTTCAGTGCCGCGTTGCTTACCCGGGAATATTCCTGGATGAGGGCTTCAAGCGCGCATGCATCTTTATTATTAGACACCCCCACCACGCAATCATCTGCTAATGCCATCATCTTGACTGGGGTTTGGCCTGGCACATGGACCCCAGTGAGTTGGGCATTCACATTTCGCAGTAGTGGTTAAGGCTGAAGTTGTATAAGAGTGGGCTGAGGGGGTCCCCTTGTCTTAGGCCCCTTTGAGGTCGGACTACTTCCGTTAGGAAGCCTGGGCCACGCACTGCCATTGTTGCAGATTCCGTAAGCAGCATCACCCAGTTTATGAAGCGGGGAGGTAGGCGGAATTGTTGGAGGCAGGCCCTAAGGTATTCCCAGTTTACTCTATCATAGGCCTTTTGTTGGTCCAAGAATACAAGTGCCCCAGAGGCTGTGGACTGACACACATTAGCCACAGAGTGCACGTTATCCCAAATTGACCTTCTGGGGATGAAACCGAATTGTTATGGAGAGATGGTGGCAGATGCTACAGTCCCTAAATGGTTAGCCATGATTTTTGTTAAAATTTTGGTGTCTGTGTTTGTTAGAGAAATGGGGCACCGTTGGCTAAGTCTAGCCTATCCCCTTTCTTGAAGAGTGTGACTGTAAAAGCCTCATGTCCTCCTGGTAGGAGGCGCGTTTCCAACAGGCTTTGGTTGAGTGAGGCTAGCAGCAATGGGGATATGTATTTAAAATATTTTTTGTAGAACTCATATGGAATGCCATCTGGGCCTGGGCATTTTTGGTTTGGCGCACCGCAAATAGTAGTCCATAATTCATTTGGAGTAATTAAATTCATTATTTCCGGGTATCAGAAATGGTGCGGATATGAGCTCTGTCAAGAAATTCCGCCATTTTGGCCAGCTGAATTGGTTCAGCTCAGTATAACTCGGAGTAATATCTTTGCATTTTGATTGCCACTTCAGCCGGTGTGTCCACAATAGAATTATCCGATCTTTGCACCTGTGTGCAGGCCACGCTCTGGCATGGTGCAAAAATTTTTTTTCGAAGAAGTATGCAGTGCACTTGTCGCCTTTGGTGATGCGTGTGGCCCTGTATTGGACACAAACCCGATGTTTGTGTTGCCTTTCAAGTGCGTTGAGGTATGCTGCTGCCTCCACCCACTTCTGGCCCCATGCAGGGCTATATCCTGAGGCTGGAATGTTGGACTCCAAGTGGGCCAATTCCACCAGCGTGCACGATATGACCGCCGATGTGGCTCGTGAGCGTCTGGATGAGAGATGGCGATAGTGGCGGATGGTATCTTTTTTGAAAGTTGCCCATGTGGAAATGGGGTCCGTGCAAAACGGTGCAACAAACAATTTTGCCAAAGTTGCCTCTTCCACCCATATGGAAAATCCTGGCGACGCAAGCTCTGGGGGGCAGATTTTGCACCAATGTGGGGCCTTTGCAACTGTGATGGGTAAGTGGTATGTTATCAAGACCAGTCGGTGGTCAGAGAATTCCATTTTTGTTGTTTTGAAGTGGGAGATGTGGGGTTGGAATTTCGCCGGCGCTAGAATAAGGTCAATGCGGGTCATGGACCTTAATTGGCCGTTGTGGATGTGGGGACATGTCATGTTTTTGAGCAGTGGGGCATGTCATGGCAGCGCATCCATTAACCCAAGGGTGGCTTTTAGAATGCGTAGTTCTACGTGACCCTGTGGGGCGTGGGGTGAGGGCAGCCACCAGTCCGTTGGTGAGGTTAGCCAACAGTTCATGTCACCGATTAGGAAAGAATTGGGGGTAGCAGGAGGGATTTGACTGATGAGAAAAATTCCCGACGCTCTTGTGCACCGTTTGGGGCGTAAATGTTGACAATTGTGTGTGCAACATTGGCCCAAGAGAAGGTGACAACGAGCACACAGTCATTTAGGAATATTTCTGAAGATGTAAATTTGAAAAAATTGTTTTTCCGAATTAGCACCCCACAGTGCTTTGACCAAAAGGATAGGGATGGTAGGAGCATTGTTTTCCAAGCATCCTCGGAACCTCGTGGACAGTGGGTTTCCTGGATGGACAGGATATCCACGGGTAAATTATTTTGTAAAAAACTCAGTTTCCTAGCCCAGGACGGGGAGGCCTTGAGTCCGGTGATATTCAGCATCCCTAGAGTGAAGGTTTCCCCCATCGCACCTTAGGTGCGAGGGGGTGGGTCCCCTGACCCACCAGCCTCTTCCAGGTCCCCATGGGCTTTCACAGCAGCGTGGGTATTAGCAGCAACGCTATCGGGGTTTTTGTTAATTTTTGTGGAAAGAGTCGCGTTGGCTTTGGCCTTCACTTTTTGTTTTCCCGATGTCAGACGAATTTTTTGCGGTGTGGATAAGTTTGGTGCACCGTCAAGTGGGGCAAAAAAATTTTTTTTGGTTGGGATAGGTCCCAAGTCAGTTTCAACCGGGGCTTGGGTGCAGCGATTGGGTGAGATCAAATCTCCCATCGGATCCTCAGATTGAGTGGCCCATTCAGCTTGGGCCTCCCAATCTGATTGGGTGATGGATTCCCAAGTTGCTTCCGCTGCAAAGGTCTCCATGTCCTCCTGGCGTTGTGAGTATGGGATGGTGGTGGTGACCTTGGACGCTTCCTTGGCTGCAGTCCTATGGGCCTGCTTGGCCTTCTTCCGCTCCTGTGGGGAGATGGGCTTTACCAATAGGTAGCAGCCTTGTGCTCCCCACGGGAAAGCCTCTTTGGTGCTTGCGGTTGGTTCATAGTGCGCCTCTCCGCTGGCCATGGCCGCCGAGGGGTGCTCTTGGAATGTAACGCCCTCTTTAATGGGGCACATGTGTGCCTTATGGCCAAACGCATCACAGTGGGTGCAAATGGGGGGCGCGCTGTCCACGGTTACCTGGAATGGGTGGGTGGTGTGCCCTGTGATGTCAATAAAGGTGGAGTGTGGGATCTGGGTTAGGTCCTTCGTGATCTCCTCAGTTGGGGTCAGAACTGCGATGGCTTTGCCGGTGCACAGGTGTGGCATCAGCATGAAACGTTGCATTTCAAAAGATTGTATTTTGCCATATATGGCGAGACCATCTTTCAGGTGTTGCTCCAAAATGTCACGTTTTACTGTAGTAGGCAAAAAGTCAAATGTGAGAAAATTTGGCTCGATTTTGTCCATCTGGTGCATTTAGTTTTGATGACCCGTTGCCCTTTGGGGAGGTCGACCACGCGCGCGTGCACCGCTGCAGCCTTGTCTGCTGCTATTTTGCTTTTTAAATCCTAGGTCCAGCCAACTGCGCGACATGGAGTGAGGTGCAACGTACACCGCGGTCGGGAAAATTTTGTGTACATCTTCACAAAATTTTTCCCATAGGGCCATTTTTTGGATGTCCAGATACACACGGACTCCAAATTCCACCGATGAAAGTGGCTGGGAATGTGGCGTATTGATGTACTGGTTGCATCGTGCTTGCCACGTGAGTATCTCCGGGGAAATTGTGACCGCCGGTTTTTTTAGATTTTTTTCTATTCCGCTGGATTCTCCGGGGCGTTTTTGAACGTTAGAGGCCGCGGGCCTTCCGCCTGCTCCTCTTGCCTTGCTTGCCCAACTGCTCCCAGACATGGGCGCAGACTAATCCCCTCTATGAGATTATCAAACTAGATTTAGTCTTGAATTGAATGGGTTGCAAAAGTGTTTGCAACGAGAAAGAAAAGTCCTTTTATTTCATTTATTAAAGGATCTGAAAAAAGATTCATATGGAATGAAGAGGCCCAGGACTCCTTTGATGAGTTACACCAGTTTTTGATAAATTTTCCAATTCTAAGAATCTGAAATTTGACTGGGATTTTATCATTCAAACAAATGGTTCACTGACAGCGATTGGCGCCATACTGAGCCAAGTAGATGAACTTGGGGATGAGCATCCGGCGGCATATGTGAGCCAGACACTCTCAGCCACTGAGAGGAACTACACCGTGACTGAGCGTGAATGCCTTACAGTCATTTAAGCCTGTAAGCAGTTTTGGGTGTACATCCATGGAATGCACTTTAAGGTGGTGATGGACCACACTTTGCTGCTTTGGCTTCACAATCTAAGGGAACTGGAAGGACGACTGGCCCTATGGGCACTTAAGCTTCAGGCTTATGATTATGAGATAGTCCACTGAGGGGGGCTTTTCACCAGAACATTTATGGCTTATTGTGGTTACCAATGGTACAGTTGGTATACCCGCAGGCAGATGAGCTATTCCAGAGAATGGTTAAAGGAAGAATTGAGGATGGGCCTCAAGAAATCCAAGGTGCACTTCGAAAAGTGATGGAAAACACTGAGAATATGGATGGACAAGTATTCAAGACAATCAATGGGAAGTGGCTTTATTCCTGAAACCGTCGGAAAGAGCAGCAATAGTATAAGCAGCTCACAAGGTTGTTGGGCATGGAGATCTGAGAAAAACAACTGACCATATTCGCCAGTATTATTACTGGGAATTGATTAACTACGATGTCACAGATCATCTGGCTTGTTGCGTGGAGTGCCAGCTGCATAAACCACACAAGAATACAACTGGATAACAACTAATCCGCCCTGGATTCGCCTGGCACACAGTATCCATTGACATGATGGGACTGCTGGTGATGAGCACAGGAGGAGTCAAGTACATCATAGTAGCCATTGATCATCTGATGAGATGGGTTGAAATGAAAGCCCTAACCAGAGTTGATGCTACCAGTACTGCGAGATTCATCCTGGATCAAGTAGTATACTGGCATGGATGTCCACAAGTCCTACTGAGTGACAATGGGACCAACTTCACATCTCACATGATCCCAAGGCTAATTGAAATAATGGGGATCTGATGAGTCATGTCAGTACCTTATTGGCCGGAGACAAATGGACTGGTAGAACAGGTCAATGGGACGCTGGCCGCGACGCTGAGGAATCTAGTTGCAGGGAGAACTTCCACATGAGGAACGTACCTGAGTTCTGTGACGTTCGTCTACAACATTAGTCATCATATGGCGATAGGAAAGACGCTGTTTAAATTACTATATGGGAGGAAAGCCGTGTTGCCGCCAATATTATATTTGGTAGTAGAACCTACGTCAGGGATGAGTACCAAACAATACTTAAACTGACTGATGAGTATCATGATCAATATGCAATTGCAAGCATTTGATACAATCTTAAAGAAAAGGATACGAGCAAAATTGATGGATGACAAGAACCAACTGGCATTAGAAGAATATCGAATAGGAGAAAGAGTCGCCTATTGTGATATGCATGGTTTCAGGTGAAGAAACAAATTGGATGCGTTGTGGTTGGGTTCGTTTCAATGTAATCGCCAAGATGGCGACTGATGCTTACTACATCAAGAATCTCTTAGATTGAAGAGTAGTAAATCAATTCCACGCTAAGTATCTAAAGCATTGGATTGAGGAAAAAATAAAAGAGTTCCTTGAAGAACTGATGAGCCATTAAGTTAGTCATGTCCTGATGATTAGGTCAAGTCCAAAAAAGGACCTCTGAACCAATCTAGATGGTTAATTCCAATAAAAGGACCTCTGAACCATGGAAAACTGGTAGGTTTAAGTACCCTGGACCCAGTTTGGGGGAAAAGATGGACCTCTGAACCGAAATAAGGTCAAGTCCCATAAGAAAAAAGAATAATAAAGATAAAAAATTGATAAATGATATTGGAAAAAAGATTACAAAACTGCATAGATAAAAAAGCTGATATATATTTATAATTTTATTTTTATTGATCGTCCTCAGTATGGGGATGATTCCGCCTATGTCACCTCTTGGGGGAGGGAGGATGGATTGCGGTAGGAAGAAACAGCCTGTCAAAACAATATGCAATTGGACACTTGTGAGGGAAAGACCTACACAAAATCACGTTCATTGAGTGGATGCTGAGCCCCGAGAAAACATGACCAGGGGAAGGGAAATTGATATGTTGGAAGATGCCAATCGTGAAACCCCAGAGTGGGGAGGAAAACAGCAATAGAGAAAGAGGCAATCAGCAAATAACCCTGAGTAATCTGATAAGGCACTGGAGCTAGAAGATTTGTCTAGAGCGCCTGCTGACAGGCTTCATCGAGGACACCAGATATGTGAGCTGGCAGCAAAGAAGGAATACTTGATGGGGTTGTTGAATCATGCTTCCAATAAATGCCATCAGCGGAAGATAGCGATGGGAAGCTCTGGAGAAGAGGTAGTTGTGCAGAGAGCAGATCGTATCCTACAAACAATGACTATGGGCTTCACAGAAGCTAAATGACTGATTGAAGCCAGACGATGTTGGAAGCTTCATCGACTAACTTCAAAGAAATTGGCCAGCAAAGCAAAGAGCATAAGCGGCAGTATCCTGATCCAGATGGCTATCCAGATCAGAGGGATTCAGAGCTAATTACAAAGCCTCGGTGACTTGGGTCCAGAGTTCAGTGTAGGGGAGCTCAAAGTGTATGCTGTTCCCAATTGAGAGCTCAGAAACCAGTACAACAGGTTTGTAGAATTGAATGAGTCAGAAGAGGAACTCAGGGAGCAAGTCTGACCCGGCCAAGAATGAATGATCCAGAGCGACTGGAATGATCTCAGAGCATTGATGATGATGTTCAGAGCATCAGCGAAAGGAGCTGAATCCAGGAGGGTTTTGAATTCCAACTCGGAAATCAACTGTAAAGGAAGAGTCAGCCAAGGGTTGTTTGAAACGATGGCCAGCCTGGTTTTGATGGGATTAGTTAGCGTTTCTGGTAATTTGATGGAAGGACTAGCCACTTGTGCCAGACTAGGCGTATGAGTCCTGGAAGGACCATAGAAGAGGTTCCATCGAGCATCCCAATTCATCTGCTGGAAGAGGCGGAGGTCCAGATCAGACAGACTGTTGAGAAGCTGCTGGTAGCGAGATTCTGAATTCGACATATGAGCCTGACTAGAGGGGGATGACAGACTTATATAGAAGTTGACATTATAAACTCTATAATTCAGTAAGGCTCCAATTTCAGGGGAATTAATCTCAAAATTAATGAGATAAGCTTTTCTGAGGGAAGAATTAAGAATGACTTACAGCCAAGAGGTTATGAGCAAAATAACGAGGGCAAATAGAAATAGGTATTCTAAATCAAGCTACAAAATGAACATTGACGGCAAGATTCTCCTGTTTAGGATGAGGAGAGAATCAGAAATCCAGGACAATGGACCAAGAATCATGAATATGACAGAGGGTCATATACCCTGATGAGGGAAAACTGGATCCCAGGACTAATATTGTCACAAGTAAATCGATTAGCCCAGCATGATAGAAGGTCATGAAGAACACGCTCTGAGAAGGCAGTAGCAAGGAGGAAGAGGAAGAACGCCATATGCCAAAGGTCATTCCGAGCAGCATTGAGTATTGACAAGTGTACTCCACTTGAAACAATGAAATATTTGATCAGCTGTCCTAAGCGGTGTTCTCATGCCCCAGTCCTTTTCTCGCTGGAAATCTAGGCAAGAGGGGGATGTGTTGGGATTTTTGCCCATATTCCCAGCCTGCTAGATTACCTGATGTCGCTAGGGGAAAATTACCTAAGGCAAAATGAATTGTAAATCAGTTGGCCTGAGTTTCAGAGGAACTATGTTCAGGGGATTTTGGGATATTCACCTGGTCATATCCAATGGGGATCAATCCAGATGAATACCTAATATCTCATTGGTTGGAGTGGCCGACGAAATAGGGGCATCTGATAGTGATTAACTATCAGGTGTACCAATTGAATTCAGTTGGGTTTCATCACCGACTGATTGGGAATGAATAGTGAGTTGTGAGGCGAGTGATGCTGCCTGCAACTAGTGAATTGATCAATTGGTAAAGTGACCTGCCATAATGGGTAACAAGTCCCATTACCTAAGCAGGTCGCTAGCCAATTATGGTTGGTTCACTTGGATCAAGAGGAAAACGTTAGGGACACATTTTCTGGCTCTTTCCGTTTATTGTCTCAAGGATGTCCAATGACAGAATCCTAGCCAGGATGGGGAAGACCATCACTGCCAAGACGAGGAAGGGTGATTCAATGGCAACAGCTGTTATTTCATTGAAGAGGTGTCAACCAAGGGTTAGATGGCTGAATCCCTTACTATATAGTTCCCTAGGATACACTATAATAAAAAATAGACATTAAAACAGTATCAGTATTATTAGTATTATTAGTATTATTAGTAATATTGTCAGTTTGGTGTATAGTTAGACTATCAGCATCCATTGTGAAGTTCCATCTCAAGGATATTATTGCAGAAGGTAATAATTGGAAGAATCTCAGAGAGAAATGTAGAGATCTGAGTGGGGATCTACAGATGAAGGGAACCACAATCATGGATAGCTGCCAACTGTGTGTTGGGCCAAAAGATACTATCACCAGGGTATCTAGACAAAGATCGGGTGGACAGGAATTTAGAGAACAAATCCCTAAGAGTATGACTTATAGAGTATTTAATTTGAAGTACTGGCCGAAGCGTTGGACCCAATACTAGTGCTTAACTAACTATGGATAATATTTCCCACACTACTATTTTTTAGTACTAGATGGTTTTCCATACTATTATTGGATAATACATTCTATACAACGCGAAGTGCATGAGGAAATTGAACCTGTGCAGTAAAAAGATTACTAGGGTTGTAAACTGATAATAACCCAAAGTAGTAACTTTTTACAGAGTCATATCTCTACTTTGCTCCATCTTTTACCTGGTAGTATTGATCTTTTTGCACATAGTGCACACAACGGTTAGGGTAGCTTCTTGCCAAGTGTCCAGGGTGACCGCATTCATAAAAACTAACCCCATAAGAGCTGCGTCCCTGGTTTTTATAAGAGGGTACAGGTCAGAAAGTAGGGGCGTTCAGTGTTACCAGGCCCAGGTCAGTAAGATGATTGCTGGCATTTGGCGTAACTTGGTCCAGGTTGGTAGTTAGGTTGCTGACGATTTTAGTTATGGCCCCAGGGTGGTAGTCAAACTGTTGAGAATAATTCAGCTGAGGACGAGGCGCAGAATTATAGTAAGGCTGGGGGTTGCTAGGTAGAACGTGGGCTGGACGAGCATATTCCCCCAAATAAGAGGGTCCAGCAGAAGAAGTACTTTTCCGTTCCATATGTGGTGGCAGAAAGTTAGGGGATATGTGGCGCAAGAACTGTACAATTTTTTGCAGGGGAAGTCATCATCCAGAATCTGTGAAATGACATTGTGGAGCTCATGGTATAGCTTCACTGTGGAGGTCACTGCAATGCACACTTCAGCTTCTGCTAAGTATCCTTCCCCAATCAGCATGTGAGCTTACATCATAAATTGAGCAGCGGATTCCATGAGGGTTTTATTATGGCAGAACCCAATCATCAAGAGCCATTCTTTTCGCTGCAACAATTTTGAGGTGCCTCAAACAGCCAAAGCACAGTCCCTTTTACATCTTGGTAGGTGATGGAACTGCTTGGGAGGTAGCAGGTGACTTGATAGGCACTCCTAACATCTAAGGTAGATATAAACAGTTTTGCTTATTTAATTAAATGCGCCTTCCGCTGCAAGCTCATACCATTTGAAGAAGCCATGGATATTCTCATTTCAATTGAATGAAGGCAGCCTTTCAATATTGACCTCATCATCCCGTTCATAGAATTGACTTTTGGGGCATACTGAGGAATGGGTAAAGATCCAAAAGTAGTTTATCAATGAGAAGCTGGTCCAGTAGAAATTAGGATGTCTGTTGCTTTGGAGGCATCATGGCCTTCTGCCATGGGCAGTACTGCCTCACTTATGGGAACTGGTGCTCCAATTCATACTCATATACAGAGCCACCATCCTGGGTGTAGTAGCTCCGACCAGCATCATATTCCTCATCATTTTGTACCGCTTGTCATTCTTCCTCTTCCCAATGAGAAGGCTAGAAAATACTGGTCAATTTCTGCTCCACGCAATGCAGTCATTTGGTGGTTTTGTCTAAGCAATTGGCGAGTTCCTTGTTTTGTTGTCTTAGAATTTTTATTTGACTAAACTTACTATCAAGTTGGTGCATAATGGCACTCCGCTCATGAAGAAGTTCATCCTGTTTTTAGAGCATTGCGTCCAAAGTTAGTTTAAGTTCCAAATATTGAACTGGTTCAGTGCTTTGTGAAGATTCCCCAGCAACTCAGGATTTATGAGACATAGCCAGAGACTTGGTGATTTTTGAGTTTTTAATGGTCGATCATTGGCCCCCCTGTAGTGAGCACCACTGTTATTATTTTGGGTGGTACTTTGAGATCCGCTGTAAGTGCCACACAGGCCAAACCCACTTAAAAAACAGACAGATGATATGGGGATTGTTGGTCCGCCAAACACACTGAAAATATAAGAAAATAGAAGCAATGACCCCAACAACACTTTTATTTATCTTATTAAATGCAGCAACTCCTCTCTGTTCCTCTATTTTTCTCCTATTAACAACCTCCTCTTTTCAATCTCCCATCTCGCCTATATACTAGCGACTTCAGACAATACATTCTCATAGCTTAGACTATTCTATTCCACCAATTCTCATTGGTTTCACCTAGTATTCTTAAGCTCTCTATTGCCCTAAATTGAGGTGATCTAAAATTATATTTGTCAAATGTCAACATCACCTTATCACCTTATCTGGAGGTGTTTTAATATCAACTCACTATAACCTAATATCGCCTCATTTCAAGCTCTCATATCTTGTAAATATCATCCTAGTCGGTGGATTCTCACCATTCAGTCATAACTCTTCAGGGCTTATCATCAAGTCATATCAGAATCTTGACAGTAATCATCATGCAAGATGAATTCCCAATGGTTCCAGCAATTAGAAAACCGTCTTGCACAAAAATGATTGTTACACTTACATCATCATTAAAATAATGTCCTGACACTATTGAGATTTACGCTGAGAGATGGTTCAGTGTTAGCAACTAAAAATTCTACATCTTAATATGTAAAATACCTCAAAATACTATTTAGCTGAAGCTGAACTTAATAAAAAAAATTCAATTTTAATAAACTTAATTATTACTATATAGTTTATTTATCTGAGGCAAGCCAACCAGAGGATAAACACTAACAAAATAGAGAAAAAAAGCATCAACATGAAACCTGAGCAGGGTCAATTCCATCAAAGAAAGTTTTTCACCTCTTGATCAGGACTCCATTTTCTTTTTAGTCATGGGTAAAGCTTTTGTGTTTTTAGACATACTGACCACCAGTAGTTCCTTTAACTGATATCCTAATCAATGTGCAAAGATGGGAATCAAACCCCCAACATTTAGGTTAGTAGTCATACACCCTACTGACTATCCTTCCACACCTTATTCTTTTCATCTTAAATTGGTATATTTTCAAAAAAGGCAAATTAATTACAATAATTGTTGACAAGACACATAATAGTTGCATCAAAGTGATTTTAGGCACTATGCCTCTCAGTGTTAGAGTTGGAAAAACGTTATTGAGTGATCATTGTCTAATCTCAAGAGAAGGAGTTAATTAAAGAGGAGAAAAAAGCTAAGCACATCATGAATCTACTGATAATACTAAGACTAGCCTTTTATGGATGGGCTAAAAACCCACAATGACCATAATAATACCAATGTTTCAGCCAACCACAACAATATATATAAATTTAGAATAAAAAGCGCCACTATGGGACAATAAACTAAAAAACTGGAAACATGGCTGCTAATGGTCATCACAGACTACTTATTTACAAAAATGAAAATTTTAAGAATCTAAAATAAGAAAATTGAAGAATTGGACCAACCTAAGAACTTGTTGGGGGATAATGCCTTTATAAACCTAACTGTGAAAAAAAAGTTTAATTGGGTTACCAATTCTTTTTTTAGAAGGATCCAATGATTGACAATCTACATAATTTTAGTAAAGATTCAGATCTGAGTACGCAAGAACAAATTACAACAACCCTAATTCAGATTTCTGCTATCAAATTTTTACAGAGATAACTATACAGACTAGTCTCATCTTGAAGATGGATGAGACGTTTGGTGGGTCTGGAAGGGCATGTCTACAGGCAGGGATGGTAAGGCCTATTCAAAGAGTTTTAATGGGTTTAAAACGCTAAACCTATTAGGGATGGGCTTGCCACACCAACAATTGAGTCATAAAGCTTAATGTGGTTTCTAAATTAAAATTTACTCACTTAATTTTTTTATATTTAAGATCAATTTACACTTAAGAGGCTTGAACCTTTTTATTAAAACGATGGCATTGTATGGGCAGACAACCTGGTGACTGATGCTGACCTCTTGCTTTTAAAGCTTCCTTGCACAACCCTGAATGTACCCAGCAACTACTCAGTAGTAGAGAAGGACTATAAAGGGGAAATCATAAAAAGATATGCTGTGATCTACCACTCATACTACGTGGGCTAGATCTCCCTAGTTGGCTAGGGGTACAGAAGCTCCTTAGGCATCTTTTTTGTATGGTAGTAGTAATCATTTTTGCCCAGAAATAAGGTCTTATCCCATGACTTACATTATCCTTCCCTTTTAAACAGAAGGTGCTCCTCCACCAGGAATCTTTGAAAACATGTAATTCTTGTGCACTTTGAGCAGCTTGATAGAAAGACTGGTTACAATCTTTTGGCAGGAACTGAGTGCCTTGGGGTGGGATTTATGGAAATCTTCATAAACTCCTAAATTTAGTCATTCCTTGGCGCTTACTAGCTATACTTGTAAGAGGGAAAACCCCTTTATGAAACCAGATACTGGACTGAGCGGGCGTAATTCTTTAAAGCCAGTATTGCTACAACATCAGACTCTTGAGAGTCCCTCACAAATACTGGCACGTAGTGGATGCTTTTCGACCTTAAAAAGGGAAATCTGGGAAGCATTGAAAACGCTACGTTGCATCCAATAGGGAGCTAACATCAAGTAGAAATCCCCATTTTACAAGATCTTTCTCCATCACATGATGACCCAAACTCTTACTTGAAAATTTCCAAGTGGGTCTTTTAACCTCAGATGACACATATCTAACAAAACTAAGGATTTTCTTTTATATGAGGGAGGAAATCTATTTGAAATCTGCAAAATTTCTTATAGTAAATTATGGCCTATGATAAATGTTTGTGAACCATGTTATTATCTTTGCATATTTCTAGCAGGCGTACCTCAGCTGCTGACACTTCAAAGCAAAGATAAGGGACAATATGAAAGAAAAGATTATACTCTGAAGTCACTTCATTTAAAGAGAAGTTAGTGACAAATTATTCGCGTTTGTAAAAAACTGCTCCAAGGGTAGATCATCAGCCCAAGAGACTTGGACAGCAGAGGTTTAGAAGCATAGATATTGCTTTGACATCTGATTGACCCTTTTTGTCTTTTCAAACGACTGCAGAAGATAGGTGGTAGAACATCTTGGATATATCTTAATGGCTAACAGAGCATAACTGAATTGGATGTGAATTTGGGACTCCAATTACTCACTACTTCTAATGGAGTCTAAAAATAGCAAAGAAATGGGTAACAAACATTCTAGAGCTACTTCTAAGGTAATTACTGAATGACAGGATATGATCATTGAAAACTTGATGAACTAATTCACCACAAACATTAGTGCGTCAAACCAATTAGAAAGAGGGAGTTCCACAATGAATATAATAGATATGGGGGTGCAAGGCCCTTTGACCTGTTGTAATGCATAGCATAACATTCTTCTAACCTGTGTATTTTGCATGGGTGCAAGTAACACAGTTCACTAACCAGTTGGGCATATTTTTAGATGTACCAAGACATTTTAATGACATTTTCAAAAGATAAAGACACTTTTTGATTCCTGGATGGCCCACCTTTAGGGGTCATTGTATTCTATATATTTTTGTCAAAAAGCAGGGAGGCACTCAGACAGTATTATCAAAAAGATCATCTCATCATTCATGTTATAGTGGATTCATTTGTGAGATGAGGCGTTTAGTTAATCAAAGTGCCATAGCTGAAAAGTAAGATTTTTGGGCAACCATCACGCATTAAATAATGTCACATCAGGAGCTCAGTCCACAATGAAGAATGAAAGTGGGGCAGTAGCTAGGATCTGATATGGTGGGATGACCATGGTCATTTCTTATGGCTCCTCATTGGTAGGGTTAAAGAGAGTTGAAAATCAAAATTGTGGAAGGACATTCTGTGACCCCTTATAAAGTTCATACTTAATGTTGAAACTGCAGCGATAGTAATAGGTACAGGCCTGAAACTGGCCAATTTCTTTGGCTTCCTATAATATATGAGGAGTTGAAGTTCATTATGATGACAACTTTTTTCTATGCCCCCTGAAGAAAATACCATTAATGTGTGAACAGCCATGCCATTTCAGAAAGCACTTAATCATAAATTGCTCATTAATTCAGAGGAGGAGAACTTACAGGAGATATATGACAGAGTGCTCCATCTTGTCATGGCTCTAAAGTAACACAGCATCATTATAAGTTTTAGGGAGCAACCCCTGAGGCTTAATTAAAAGGATTCCTGTTTTATACTAATAAGGGGAGGAAGCCAGTGGATGTCCCTCTTGCATTTCTGGGCAGCTTAGCCCATGTGGTAGATGATGATTGGTTGATGTTATAACCATTTATAAATAGCGTCGTTCCTCCATGTCAACCACCCATGAGTTATTCCAGAAGATTCAGGGGGTTGGGTTGGGAAGAGGCGGCTGCCAGGGGCCATTGCCAGAAAGATGGCAGCGATTATCTCCCGCATTTGGTTAACTTCCACCAGTTTGAGTTACGTTGATAAAATTAGATTTATTTGGCAAAAAAATGATTATTTCAGGTTTGGTCTTGGACATCCCCAACTGCTATTCTCCTTTGTCACTGGAAAACATGAGCCCATCCCTGAAAGGTATGGGTGCAATAAAAAGCTTTTCTACTCAATAGGGCTGACTATATGTGGCCTGGCCTTGGGAGCACCTGTTCACCTTCCAGACAAAGCGTCACTAATATGCCAAGTAGAATATGTTTTGAGGGAAAATTTGGTGGCAAGTTTGAATTTAAGTTTTCCTGGCCAGGCTTAGATTAATCTGACATTGTAAAGATTTTAAGATTTCTATCCAACATAGTCAAAGAACATAATATTACTGATAGTATAAGCAATTGTTTTGATCCTATTTTTTGTAAGCTTATAAGGAATTGGACCCCAACAGGTTTCTCTATCACTCCACTTTCCCTTTTTTCCACCATTTAATTTCAACAAGAAACCATAAAAACTTTTTTTAAAATTTAGGCAGTCTAACAGACATTTGGTAACTATGTTGCCATTTTTGGGAATCTATTTCTAGTGATTGCATCTGCCCTATTACTTTTCCATACCACAATATGGATGGATGTACCAAAGATATTTTGTATGGGTTCTGGGTGTTCACTCACCTAGAATTTAAGTACAGGATTATAATTATCAGCACGCTCCATAACATAATGAAGCGACCAAAATTTTTTATCCTTCTCCATCATACCCTATGGATGGGGTGCTACGTTGGTTTTTCTATATAATGGAAGGTTTGGCCATCAGCTATGGTGGTGTCTGCTGAGAGGTTTGCCAATTTGTGGGATCTCAGTTTTTATGCTGTTTTATAACAATTTTGGCCCAAAAATCAGTAGGGTCTACCCCGGTTCAAGTGTAGCAGGACTTGGGTTTTCCCATTTACTGCAACTGGGAAGGCATTAATGAGCTGCAAGCGTGTGAGTGCTGTTTGTTCCTGCAGTCGCTGATCTAACCCCTCATATATTGTTGTGTGTTCTGATGATTACATTCTTGCAGTCAATGCTGCCATTTTTAGAGAACAAGCGTACGTGAATCAAGTGGTTCCCTTTTGTCCATGGTGGAAGCATCTTTAGTTAGGGTACGTTCAGATGGTGATGACCATGGAACTCATCTCTAGAAGATGCCCAGGGGGATGGTTCAGGGAATATCTCTTTCTCCCAGGTACATCTCACATCTAAGAAACAAGATTAGGCTTACTTTCTGTTTCCAGTTAAGATCCATTTGGGCGTCATGTGGTCTCAGTTGAGGCTCTCATGGACATGGGAGCTTCTTGGAACTTTTATGTTTATAAGGTCACAAAGGGGTTGAATTTCAATCTTGATGTAGGATCCTCAGTTCAAAGTGCATCATAAGCCCTGATGACCTGTTATCCAGTGAGATGTCTAGTACAATTTTCAGTACATGGGGTTGGCTTCTTTAATCAGTTCACCACTGTGCCAGATTTCTTATTTCCCATTATCCTGTGAGCTTGTTGGTGGTGTCAGCAACAAGTTTGTATACACCTAGAGCCCAACCATTTGTCATTTGAGAATTTCCATACAAGAGAAAAATTCCGTCGATCAATACCTTCTCTCTTGCAAGAGTAGTGGGTCAATTTTGTCAACTCCTTCCTCTGTGGCGTTTCTGTTGTTTTTCACTTATAGCTTGGACCAGTATAGGGACATCTTCATTATGAAGAAGACTAACAGTCTTCCCTCCCACTCTGAGCGGGATTAGCACTATGGTTGACTGTAAAAGTTATCAACACTAAATTGTCCTCTGTATTCTAGTACAGAGCAGGAGTTCAAGGCCTTAAAAGTGTCATTGAATGATATGATCTCAAGATGGTGGGTGTTTAAAGGGACCTGCCCTATTGCGTCTCCTATAGTTATTTCCCAGAAGATCCATGGGACGTTGTACCCTATGTGGACAACGGGCATCTAAAAATACTACTGTTCACAATTTTTATTCCTTTCCCCTTGAGCAGACAAATATCCAGGCAATTGCAAAATCCCAGGTGTTTTAAAGCTTAAACTCGTGAATGCGTTCAACAAGAATTGGGTGATGGAAGGTCAGGAGAGCCTTATGGCGGTTTGTACTAGGATAAAGATATTCAATTTCATTGTTTTTATAAAATTGCTAATATGGTTGATACTTGTTGTAAGGGTGCAGAGGATTGAGCCCACTGAGCAACAGATAAACAATATGAAGATCATTGGTCCATGGAATGAACTTACTAAATTTATTATGTTATGAAGCAATAGCTCCATCCACACCTTTATTTATTTGAGGCAAGCTGACCAGAGGACGGGCATTACCAAAAAAGAGAAAGAAAGAGAACTTCAATATTGAACCTGAGCCAGGTCGATTCCATTTCAGAACGTGGGACCTCCAGATTAGAAACATATTTTTCTGGCTACATCATGGGTAAGGTTTTCACGTTTTTAAACCTACTAACCTCTAATAGCTTCCTTTGGCTGGCACCCTAATCAATGTACAAAGGGTGGTGATCAAATTTGCAACCTTCAGGTTTGTAACTGTATGCCTAATGACTTGCCTTCCACTTCCTAACTTCAGTACACCACTTTATTTAATTTTAATATAAATAGCAGATACTGTAAGTCTTGGGTACCAGCCCTTGAAACTGGATAGGGTTCAGCACCCCTTCGGACCATGAGGGGCCCCAAGGCTCCTGTGGACCCTCTGTGACAGCTGGGTGACCTCACCCACATGATAGATGAGCGCTCAGTGATGGCTTTCACCCAAAGCTATCCCACTCCCACCCCTTCCCCCCTCTTCAATCCCGGTAGGATTGATAGAAGGGGTCTTCAGGGAGATGGCTCACATCAGGGGGCAGGGAGAGGGCCCTGAGGCCACCCGCTCCCCAGGTAAGCCATGACCAAAAATTGGGAATATGGCAATTCCCAATGTCGGAGCCCATCTGATAATTCTTGGACTGGGGGAGCTGGTCTGGGCTGGACTGTTTCAGAATCCATTTTGGAACATGGCTCAGATCACAAACCTGGCTCCAAATGGCTCGGATCATTGGGTCCCACGTTCTGAAATGGACCCAGGAAGTTTAGATCATATGAGCCGCCCAATTGTGGGATTGGCCTGCATCACAACAAACCTGATCTGTGGACCCCTGCCTCACGAGACAAATATGGACCGCCCCAGCTGTGCAAACAGGCTGATTTGAGTCATTGGGACCCAGATCGGCAGTATCACTTTGGTCTTGTCCCAAGAAGTTAAAAAAATTTGGAAAATTTTATAATCTTTTGCCAAATTGGG